>ML662441.1:4778686-5061681 GCA_007570785.1 Antilocapra americana
TCCCCGGATCCTCTGAGGGAAATAAGGTCTGAGGGAATTATCTCAGGGTGAATTTTTTCTAACTGAGACTGACCTACTGAGATGAGCTAATGTTCAGAGCATCAACAGAACTTCCCAAGAAAAATACCAGGAGGGGCCTTGCCTTGGGCTGCCCCGAAGGAAAATCCACTTTGCAGTTTCCTTCTCAGTCTGGTGACTTTGTCATCCAAGTGAGGGGGCATCCTGACGGCTCCCGGCAGGAGGCTTTTCCATACGAATTGAACTGTCACATTCTCAATCCTCCTCCCCGCCCTTCCCTCCACCCCCCGCTTTCCTTTTCTTCTCTCTCTTTTTCTCTCTTTCTCCTTTCTTAGCATGTATAGCTTGCTTTTCAAGGTCAACATACATATTTTATGACTCCATCATATTTGATGGGCCCATAGGTACATAAGAGGAACTGAAATAGTGAGAAGAGAGAAGAAAATACAAGAATGATGGGCGTCTCTGCTGGCCAGGAAGCTACCCAGTGATTTTCTTTGGTTTATATCAAGTAGTAAATCCTTACACTTCTTTTCTCACCATCCCAGTGACTTACTTTCCCGAAACAAAATCTCATTTCTATATACTTTGGGCCAAAAGTTAGTGCTGACCCTTAACATGGGTTGAATGAAGACCCTGAGTTCTGCTTTTTAAATACTTTGTTCTTCCTAGCTCTTAGGAAGAACTGGCTTGGAAAAGTTTCTCTTTGAAATCGTCACCTCCAGCCTGTGAAGTCTTGGCAAAATTCCTACACTGATTTATTATTCATCAAATCTGCTCTTGATTTAAATTCACCATGGTATCCTTGATATAGATGGACCCAAGAGTGAACAATTAGAGCTCATTTATAGATGCCTTCTTATGCATGTAGACTATCAAAAAGAAAAATAAAACTCAGTATAGCACTGTGGACAGTATAGCATCATATTTTCTCCCCTATTTAATATCTTTGACATTTCTAAAATATCAAGATTTTTAAGAGCTATTTCCAGCTTTGTTGCTGCTCCAATTAAAGATGGTGAAACTCAAGTCTTAAATAAAATTGACATTGTACGCAAAGGGTGTAGCAAGCAGAGACTTCACGGGTTTGACTAAGGTAAACTGGTATCGCCTTCACAGCTGAAGGCAAGCAGAGGTTCAGAAATGTAGTTCAGAAATACAATGTTAGCATTGGTTCCGAAAAACCTGAACTACTTTTGCGTGATAGAAATTAGGTGTCTTAGAGATTTTTTTCCAGCCCAAGTTTGTTGTGGTTTGGTTGCTAAGTCATATCTGACTTACATGAAAATTATTTTACATAGTGATGCTGGCGGAATAGGGAAGTTATAAAGCAGATTAAGTAGAGAAACAGAAGGAGAGAGATATAATAGTGCAAATAATTATGTCTTATTCACAACAATGCCTGCTGTAAATGACTTATATTGCCAACAATATAAGCCTATGGATTTTACTTCTATATCAGCATTCATTTCAGATAGCAACCTTTTTTTCAATTGTTTTTATCACATCACTGCCTTATTATAAATCTATCAAGAGTCCCTGTTTACTAGTTACCGTATCTCTCAGTTTAGCATTCTGGGCTTACTGTCAACTCTCCAACCTCAACTTTTGTTATTCCCTAACATGACCTTCTTCTTGAGCCAAGTTCATTGGCAAATAGCACCCAGCATATGACTTGCTAGTTCCTCTCTTTGAGCCTTTGGAAAGGCCATTCTGTAAACCTGGAATGACTATCCTACTCTCTGCCAATCCATCTCTATCACTTCCTCTCAATGCTGATCCAAAACTTAATTTTCTTCCGGGAGCCTTCCCATCATGATCGCTTCTTTACTGTGTCTTCTCTAATCACTTAAGTACTGTGGTGCTTCTTACTAACTTCCTTAAATTACTTCATGTGACTATTGTCTCTACAGAACTGGGACTGATTCTTTTTTTCTTTGTTATTTGAATTGAATTGAGCACGTGGTAGCCCTCGGTACTGTTTTCTGCAGGAGATTCAAATACTCTTGCCATTGTTTGTCATAAAAATCAGAGTTAGTTATTTTCTGTTTTTAAGCCACTGGAAAGGAAGCACACAGAAAGATTTTAAAACATAAAAATGAAAAGCATATTGGCTAAACTGATACATGGGAGTGTGTACATAAACCAAGTGAAAATGAAGCGGTAGCCTCATGTCCTTAATAGATAAATGTAAAAGCATAAATAAAAAATTAAAATCATATTGCAAAAATAATACATACACACTGATTCCAACTCAGTAAAATGTTATGCATACCCACTTCTTACAGTTTAAATGGTGTTGGAGATTAATTTTTCTGTAAATGTGTTTTTTTTCAAATTGAGGTATAGTTGTTGTATTTTATTAGTTTCAGGTGTACAATATGGTCCCTATTTATATAGAGTATACTCCGTTTAAAGTCACTGTAAAATAATGCTCTATTTCCCTGCGCTATCCAATGTGTCCTTGTTATTTGTTATACATAGTAGTTTATATCTCTTTGTAAATTTGTTTGAGTATAACAAAACCAACGCCTGAGAGGTGAATGATGCAAATTGCCAAGTTTTGCTTCTTTGAGACATATGAATATAGTCCTCCCTTCCCTCCTTTCCTCTCTTTCACAAGCCCACAAGGACTGACGAAAAGCCTAGTCTGAGCATGGCATTAGAGACGGTGATCTATCATCACGTGGTGATCCTGAAGCTCATTAACACTGTGGAACGCCTGCACAGGGCCCGAGATTCACTAGTTCAGTGTTTCAGACTTTAGTGTGTAGTGGACTCCTTGAGGGGCTGGGTAAACTTGTTAGGCTCTACCGGCAGGGTTTCTGATTCACTAGTAGGTCTGGGGTGGGACTGACACTCTACAGCTGAAACAAGTTCCCAGGTGTAGATGCCGCTGGTCCAGGGACCACACTTTGAGGACCACTGTGCTCATGACTATCTCATGATTATACATGGAAGTGTATTGTTAGCTCATAGGACACATTTTTTGCTTCTTCTACTTGCTTATGCCCTGCATCATATTCCCTTCTGGGGTAACCTATAGTCTGCTTCCAACTTACTCCCTCTCTATTTATACTTAATTTCTCTTCCCTTAAGACGTCTAAGTAAAAAAAGAAAACTATCCTCTAAATAGCCTTTCACTCCATCACTGCTTCCTAACTTACCTATGCCAAGAAACAGAGAGTTATAATTAAAAGTTTTCCAGAGCAAGTTTTGGACGACTCTGCTTTAGTTGACATCCAAAGCTGGTGTTTAATCCTAAGGCTATGAGACCCTGAGCAGGGCAGAAGAAGTGTTTGTTTTCACTACACCTCCATCCCCAAACTGTGTATCACTGAAATGTTTTCTCTACTGATCCTATACTTACCTTCGAAATAGCTTGAAAAAGTAGGAGGGAGCTTAAGACCTTTTGCACATTGTTCTAATCTCAAAGCAGTCTTGAAAATTGACTTCCCAGATACACAGAGACTTGAAGAGGCCCTGGGTACTGGTGTGAGAGTGTGCGTGCTATCAGAAGTGAGAAGAATGCTGTCACCACATGACAAATGTTCCTGCAGCAGCTGGGAAGGCAGACATAGCTCCCAATATGATACAGTGTATTTCTGTCTGGAGTCACGTAGCCTCTGCCTTTAAATATCCAGTTCACACTTGGGAAAGATGGTCCAAGTACAAGATCATTTTAAATTTCTAATTATTATATGAAAATAGAGAATTGCAAATCTTAGTTTCTTAAACTGTCCCATCTCAAGGTTGCAATAAGGAACAATAGAATGTGTTCCTTGTTGATAGCATCTTATTTTGGCAGACTTACAGTCTTTATTTCTTACAGTATGATGTGGCTATATTTAGTTAAGTCATTCCCTTCCAGGCCCTTGAAGTAATTTTTCTTTTTTGGCTCTAATGCTCTGAGAGGAAAAGGAGAGATCTATTAATGTAAATGAGAAATGACCACAAAAGGGCGATTTATTTATTCATTTATTTATTTATTTTTTAGTTGCAGCATCCAAGATCTTTAGTTGAGGCCTGAAGATTTTTTTTTTTTTTTTAGTTGTGGCATGCAAACTCTTAACTACAGCATGTGAAACCCAGTTCCCTGACCAGAGATGTAACCCAGACCCCCTGCATTGAGAGCATGGAGTTTCAGCCATGGGACTACCAGGGAAGTCCATGCTGCTGCTGCTGTTGCTGCTAAGTCTCTTCAGTCGTGTCCGACTCTGTGTGACTCTATAGAAGGCAGCCCACCAGGTTCCCCCGTCCCTGGGATTCTCCAGACAAGAACACTGGAGTGGGTTGCCATTTCCTTCTCCAATGAATGAAAGTGAAAAGTGAAACTGAAGTTGCTCAGTCTTGTCCAACTCTTTGCAACCCCATGGACTGCAGCCCACCAGGCTCCTCCATCCATGAGATTTTCCAGGCAAGAGTACTGGAGTGGGGTGCCATTGCCTTCTCCAGGGAAGTCCATAAAAGAGTTTTAATACAGTAGAATTTCTGAGATGAGGTTTAGGGTTTCTTCAATTGCCTAGATTAATGCAGTATTGTTTCTGGCCCACCAAAGAGGCTTGACTTTTCTGCAAAATAATCAGGTAGATGAGTTTATCTTTTGATCTCCAAGACTGTTCTGTTCCATGCTCTTTACCTCCTTGGATGTCCCATCTGATTCTCATGCCTCCTCTCAAGATTGTACTTTTACTAAAATATTTTCTTAGATAATGCATTTCAAATGGCACTATATATGATTCATTCATTTATTCTGTCAGCAAATATTTACTGTGTAGCTATCAATGGCTAAGCATCAGCAATAAAATGTATATCTGCCCTTGTTGAACTTAATACACTAGTGGAAGGAGAAAGCAATCAATATAGAAACGCATATACACTATTTTGGATTATGACATATTCTATGGAGAGAAATAAAGCCAGGAAGGGTTGGTGTCATTGAAAAGATGACAGCTGAGTGAAGAACTTGCAGGATCTGAGATGGAGGAATCTAGTTTTTAAGTCCAGGAAGACCAAATGCAAAAGCCCTGAGGTGGGAGTGTGCCTTGGCTGTTGAGGCACAAGGCTAGTATGGCAGCTGTAGAGTAGCTAGGGGACAGCATGGGAGAATGTGAGGCCAAGTGTGGAGCTGGAGATCGGGTGATTTAGGTCTTTGGGGGTAAGGAAACCTCCTTATTTAAAATTTTCATTCTAGAGGAGATGAGAAGCCACTGGTGGGTTCTGAGCAGAATAATGTGACCTTAAACACCTTAAAGTACTTCTCTTCCAAGACATAAAACTGTAGAGATAAAAATAGGGAATTCCCTGGCAGTCCAGTGGCTAAGACTTGGAGATTCTACTGCAAGAGGCACAGGTTCAACCCCTGGTTGGGGAATTAAGATCCTGCATGCCTGCAGCATGGTTAAAAATAAATAAATAAATAAACATAATTATATAATTTTATATATATTTTATGGTAATAGAAATAGCCATACATACTGACCAATTAATACATACATGCTAGCACTGTGCTAGACATTTTACAAGGAGCTTCTGAAATAGAATTTCAGGGTAGGAGGATATTTTTAGACACAGGGTATCATCTTTCTGAAATCACCTCATTTTCTCTCTTCCCGTGTCTATAGATAAGACCAGCCAGGCAGTGCCCTGAATTTTGCTGGCAATGTGAGCATGAAGCGCTTCTTTTAGTGACAAGAGGTAAGATAAAAAGTAAAGAGAAAAGTTTCAAAATACATTTTTCCAGAAATAATATTCTCACTGTTAACCCATCATTAGAGGGGGGACCCATCATTGCTAACTCATCATAAAAAAATTCTGAGCAACTTTTAATGTTTTATATTCTCTCTCCTCTTGGACCCTAAGTTCATTCAAGGATGATGCAGGACAATTATTTCTCTTCTCATTATTTCTTAAATTCTCTACCTGAGCCAGATTTATATTGAGAGTCCCTGGAGTTGATGGCTAATGCAAACTCTTGTGTCAATTCAGTAGTACAGGGTCTCAGGCAACACACGGGAAGATTCCTAGATCTGTGTCCTACTGGTCACTCTGAAATTCTCAGTCCCTTTCTTTCCTTTGACATGCACCCAAGTAGACTCCTTAACCTGGGGTATTCACATGTGAGTAACAGTGCTAAGCACCATTTTGTGACACCAAAGGACCAAGGCAATTTCTCTCTCCCTTGTAAAAATTCTCAGATGCCTATGCTGGCAAAGGATTTAAACTCCTGTTTATATATGTTAATCTATTTAATTCAGTTGCAACAAATACACATGAGACACCATTATAGTTGTGATAAGAAATAAAGATTTAAAACAACTGTCTGCTGACACCCTATTAGTCATTTAAAATACATCATTTCATTTAAGACTTACATTTGCAGTTGGGAATTATTAGCTTCATTTCATCTAAAGAAACTGAAGCTTAGAGAATTAAATTGCTTAATGAAGTTCTCACAGTTAGTAAGTAGGAAAGTTAGGAGTAAGATTTCAATTTTAAATTACATCAAAACCCATGTTTTACCAGCACAAATGATAATGTTTTATAAAGTAGAATATAAATATGAAGCATACAATTTCTAAGCAGTTTCATTATTTCATGGAACTTTGAACATAAGTAAACTAAATTGTCTATTCCTGTGGCAAGAGGTTTCTTTGCTCTTTTATTGAAGTGAGAATGTCTCCCAACACAAGGAAGTTCCCTTAAACAAGGCTGATCATTAGGAATTGAAGGGATCACTCAGTACCAGCCTGAATCTCATGGGGATTTGCGCCTTGCGGTTAGCACAGGAGTGGGCCTTAGTGTGTGTCTCCTCAAGGGCAGGATGGAGCAGGAGGGTGGGGGGTGGAGGGCAGGCACTGGTGTCCGGCGGGAGGCCAGATGCAAGATGAGAAGCCACAGCAGCTGAGGGCCCAGGGCCTCTGAAACCTGTCCTTCCTCTTCGACCTTGACTTATTCTTTCCATTTTCTTTGACATCCATCATCAGCCTTCTCTCACTCCGTGTTTCCCCTTCCCTGAACTGAACAGATGAGGCTTCCTGCATCCTTTTGAGAAAAACTTGACGACAATATGAAACTTCCATTCAAGGAGGCAGCTTTTTTTTCTTTTCCCTTCAAGATGAAAAGTTAGGTTAGTCTCAATTGTTGACAAATAACATGATTGCAGATGAACTGCAAGGGGCGTATATACACACATTAAAAAAAAGGCAGGGGGAGGAGACTTGCCTGGGGGTCCAGTGATTAAGAATCTGTGCTTCCACTGAAAGGAGCATGCGTTTGATCCCTGGTTGGGCAACCCACATGCTGCATGGCATGGCCAAAAAGAAAAAAAGATGTAGAACAGTATATGCCAGGAATTAGCATTGCTGCTTAGATCACAGCTCTTGGACTCCTTTTTTCCCCTTGTGCATTTTATAATGTTCTTTAGTGAACATTGCTTTTTTAATAAAGAAGATGAAGGTTGTTGTTGTTGTTGTTCCGTGACCCATTTGTGTCCGACACTTTGTGACCCCACGGACTGCAGCACGCCAGGCCTCCCTTTATCTCACCGTCTCCCAAAGTTTGCCCAAGTTCATGTCCATTGCATTGGTGATGCCATCCAGCCATCTCATCTTCTGATGCCCTCTTCTCCTGCCCTCAATCTTTCCCAGCATTAGGGACTTTTCAGACGAGGTGGTTGTTCACATAATGCCAAGAATTAGCATTGTTGCTTGGATTACAGCTCTTGGATTCCTTTTTTCCCCCTTTGTATATTTTATAATGTTCTTTAGTGAACATTGCTTTTTTAATAAAGAAGATGAAGATTATACATAATTTAAAAATGTGTATATAATGACTTACCAATATATTTAAAAGTGGAAAACAACATATGAATTGGAAAGACTACATAAGAACAGATGTAGCACCAAGATAGAATTAAAGAAACTAAAAATAACATGTGGATAGTTAAGGAAACTGTGGAGAGTCTAGCATGGAAACTTCTATAAGCCTTCTTTTTTGGGAAAACTGTTCAGTGGATGCTAGTAGCTTGCTGAGGAAGGAAGGGCTGAAACAACCACTGAGCTTGATGGGTTAACCTGCTTTAACTCTGATGGGTGGGTTAGCAATAGTCAAAGACAGATCGTATTAACATCCAAGTAAATTCCATTCCATTTCATTCTAACTGACAGTCATTTGAAAAGTCCGTTGGGATGGGAATTCCCTGGAGGTCCAGTGGTTAGGACTCAAAACTTTTACTGCTGGGGGCCCAAGTTCAATCTCTGGTCAGGAGACTAATATTCCAAAAACCTTGTGGCTAAAAAAAAGAAAGAAAGAAAAGTTTTTTATTTAAATACGTTTATGAAAACTGTGTGGAGAAGGAAATGGCAGCCCACTCCACTATTCTCGCCTAGAGAATCCTGTGGACAGAGGAGCCTGGTGCGCTGCTGTCCATGGGGTCACACAGAGTCAGACACGACTGAGGCGAGTTAGCATGCACGCATGCATTGGAGAGGAAATGGCCACCCACTCCAGTGTTCTTGCCTGGAGAATCCCAGGGACGGAGGAGCCTGGTGGGCTGCCGTCTCTGGGGTCGCACAGAGTCAGACACGACTGAAGTGACTTAGCAGCAGCAGCGTGAAAACTTGTGTGGAAAGATGTTAAATGAATAAACTGGAATGTGAAATTGTATTTATAGCAGGAAAACAAATGTTTTTGTTTTTGTTTTTTTGATTGCTCTGGATTTAA
The DNA here is from genome assembly GCA_007570785.1 of Antilocapra americana. Lineage (NCBI taxonomy): Eukaryota > Metazoa > Chordata > Mammalia > Artiodactyla > Antilocapridae > Antilocapra > Antilocapra americana. Next base: position 4,787,429 of record ML662441.1, read on the forward strand.
TGTTTATGTAAAATGGATGTGGTTTTGAATTTCTGACTCATCAGATACAATCAAAATAATAAGCAATTCAGCCTTCCAAAGAACCAACCCCATGAAGTCTGAAATACCAGTGTTCTCAGGGCATTGGGATTAGCAACCTCTGCCTTCTTAAATTCTGTGAACTGATGTGCTGTGCTTTCTCTGGGATAAGTTCTTCAATTAAGCTACTATGATTTTGTCTCTTGGAAACCTGAGGCCGTGACTGTCTTCCATTCCAGGATAGGACACTGCAGCATGTATAGTCACTCAGTCATTTCTGACTCTGCGATCACATAGACTGTTGCCCACCAGGAGCCTTGCCCATGGTATTTCTCAGGCAAGAATATGGGAGTGGGTTGCCATTTCCTTCTCCAGGAAAAATATTATTATTTTTAAATAATTTTTAAAAAATAAAAATAATCTGAGCATTAAAAAATAGACTGGAAGGAAACTCACTAATAGTCCATCAATGAATTTGAGAGTGGAATATGAGTGTTTTTCCTACTTCTATTTTTCAATATTTCTAAAATATTTTAAGTGTGTTAATTTTTAAATTAATAGTAAAGCCATAGTTATAGAAGTTTAAAAGTAACTGGCGTTTCACCTATTAACCAAAAAAATTGAGAAAGATTATTCTCCAGGGATTTTTTACTGAAAACTTAGATGTTTAGGCCTCCAAAAAATTTTTATGTTCACCAAGTGGAGTTTAATTTTATTCTTATTTATACAGATATTTAATAGATACATTTCAAATGAATTTTAACTTATTAGTCAAATTATCCATTATTTTTGACCCAACATCCAAATCTGAATATTTGATGTAAACTTATAATCCAAAATTAGAAACATTCTTTGAGGGCTACTTATAATAAGGAAGAATTGGAAGGAGCTACAAGCAGAATAGCGATTGAAATAGTAATATATATACTCTGTATTACACAACCATTATAAACGCTGCTTTTGAATACTATGTAGGCAAAACACAAAGCTAAATATGCAATAAGATGATAGATTAGCCCAATAATGTCATTATGTAAAAATATGCTTGCATATTGCAAAATACTGGGAAATGAATATATGAAATATTAGTAGTAGATTTAGGGAGATGTAACTAGGATGATTTTCCTTCTCTTTCTTTAAAAAGTATTTTTTTATAGACGTAGCTTGTTTTTTAAAGGGTAAAGTTATCTTTAAAAAAACAAAAACACCATCACCCAAAAAACAATCCGGGAAGAAGAGGGATTACTTTGTATGAACATGAGTTTTTCCTTGGGCTCAGGTGACAAGCGGCAGAGTTCAGACCCTACAAAAGGATGAGCAAATGAATGAAAGAATGAAGACAAAGTCCTATGCATTCAGGCCAGTTTAACTGCTATCCTTTCCCCATATCTCATGTCCAATCAGGTTTTGTCAGCCTTAGCTCCAAAAATAAGCCAAATCTGATCTTTCTTATCACCTACACTGGTACCATCCTAATCTAATCTACCAAATTTGCAGAACTGGGCATTTGCAGTACGCTCGTAATTGCCCCTGCCTCTACTTTCATTCTTGCTGCATACAATCTATTCTCCATAAAGCAGTAACAGCATGACTCAGAATTTCTCACTCTTCCACTCTAAAACCTCCAATGATTTTCAGTGTCAATCAAAATGAACTTAGACGTCCCTACCGAGGCCTTTCCAGCCCTCTGCATCTGCCTCCACCTCACATCTCTCTGACCTCATCGCCTACCCGTGTTCACTCCATTTTGGCCACATTAAGCTTTTTGCTCCTTCCTTAGGTCCTTTGCACCTGCCTTCCCCTCTGCCTGGAATTCTCTTCCCCAAAATAACTGCAAGGCTTGCTTCATCACTTCATTTAGGTCCCTGTGTAAATGTCACCACATCAAAGAGAACTTCCCAGATTTTCCTATTAAAAGTAGCCCCATTTCCATCCACCACTCTCTCTTCATTCTCTGTCTTTACTCTTCTTTGTGCTTCTTCATAGCCCCTTTAACCACCTGAATATTCATATTCATATTACATATTCATTTGTAATATCTATCTCCCCTGCCATTCCCCTGGCTGCACATAAGCTCCACTGAAGCAAGGTATTTTCTTATTGTTTTTTCACTGCTAGACACAAAATTAATTTTTTGAAAATTAAAACACAATTAGTAACTGTTAAAAGACTGTTGATATGTTCCCCCCTCTGAATTATCTCAAAGATTTCTAATAAGGGCACCTTAAATTAATTTCTTCTTTAATTTCAATTTTGAAAACTGTAAAGTTCCCAAATATCCTACTGCTAAAAAATAATGTGTTAAGCTGACTATAACAAGTACTAGCTATCTGGCATACAAGGTATTACAAAGTAACTTGTATATCAAATTGGAAATATTTTGATTGATTACATTACAAATTTAAAATATATTGGTTAGCACTAATTCATAATGGAGATGATGTATAACTTACAACAGAAGAAATATGGCAGTAATTATTTCTTGATATTTTTCTGAGGTTATGTCTCTATGTGACTACGGGGATCTGAAACTTGATTTCAATCTCCTGACTGCAGATTGTCTTAATAATTACCTAGAAATACCAGTTCCACAGAGCATGCCTCGTACAGTTGTCTCAAGCAATTTAGATGCAGGTCAAGAAGCAACAGCTAGAACTGCATATGGAACAACAGACTGGTTCCAAATTGGGAAAGGAGTACGTCAAGGCTGTATATTGTCACCCTGCTTATTTAACTTATATGCAGAGTACATCATGAGAAACGCTGGGCTGGAAGAAGTACAAGCTGGAAACAAGATAGCTGGGGGAAATATCAATAGCCTCAGATATGAAGATGACACCACCCTTATGGCAGAAAACGAAGAACTAAAGAGCCTCTTGATGAAAGTGAAAGAGGAGAGTGAAAAAGTTGCCTTAAAACTCAACATTCAGAAAACTAAGATTAAGGCATCTCGTCCCATCACTTCATGGCAAATAGATAGGGAAACAATGGAAACAGTGACAGACTTTACTTTTTTGGGCTCCAAGATAACTGCAGATGGTGACTGCAGCCAGGAAATTAAAAGACGCTTGCTCCTTGGAAGAAAAGCTATGACCAACCTAAACAGCACATTAAAAAGCAGAGACATTACTTTGCCAACAAATGTCCATGTAGTCAAAGCTATGTTTTTTCCAGTGGTCATGTATGGATGTGAGAGTTGGACTATAAAGAAAGCTGAGTGCTGAAGAATTGATGGTTTTGAACTGTGGTGTTGGAGGAGACTCTTGAGAGTCCCTTGGACTGCAAGGAGATCCAACCAGTCCATCCTAAAGGAGATCAGTCCTAGATGTTCATTGGAAGGACTGATGTTGAAGCTGAAACTCCAATACTTTGGCCACATTTTGCCAAGAGCTGACTCATTGGAAAAGACCCTGATGGGAAAGATTGAAGGCAGGAAGAGAAGAGGATGATAGAGGATGAGATGGTTTGGGTAGGCTTGGGGAGTTGATGATGGACAGGGAATCCTGGCATGCTGAAGTCCATGGAGTCTCAATGAATTGGACACGACTTTGCAACTGAACTGAACTGACCTGAACTGGTTCCACGGAGCATGCCCAGTAGAGTTGTCTCAAGCAGTTTAGATGCACTGAATGTTATGATCCTTGTTAATTAATGTATTCTGAGATAATTTAACTCTTCACTGGTTTTGTGATCTTGGCCAAGGGACTGAATCTCTCTAGACTGCATTATCCTTGTCTGTATGGGGATAATAATAGCAGACAACTAGTAGGCTTATTACAGAAATTAAATCAGATAATATCTATTAAGTACTTTAGAAGAAAGCAGAAGTGCAGGAAAAGGGACATGTTACTAATGAATATAAAAGGAAACTGCATTTGCTGAATTTGTGCTTTCACTATGTGCCCAGACTTCCCTGGTGTCTCAGATGGTAAAGCGTCTGCCTGCAATGCGGGAGACCAGGGTTTAATCCCTGGGTCAGGAAGATAACCCTGGAGAAGGAAACCACAACCCACTCCAGTACTCTTGCCTGGAGTATTTCCACAGACTGAGGCACCTAGCAGGCTGCAGTCCATGGGTCGCAAAGAGTCGGACATGACTGAGCGACTTCCCTTTTTCACTTTATGTGCCTGGACCTGCTGAGTGCTGAGCTCATGCTCTGAGACCAGACCAGAGCACCTGGGTCTTTCTTTTCCTTTTGATATTTATTTATTTGGCTGTGTTGTGTCTTAGTTGCGGCCAAGGGATCTTAGTTGCAGCAGGACAGGGACTAGTTCCCCGACCAGGGACCCAACGTGCATCCCCTGCATTGTAAGCAGATTTCTTAACCACCCAGCGGTCCACCTACTGGGAGCCCTCAGGATGCCCCCTCACTCAGATGACAAAGTCACCAGACTGAGAAGGAAACTGCAAAGTGGATTTTCCTTCGGGGCAGCCCAAGGCAAGGCCCCTCCTGGTATTTTTCTTGGGAAGTTCTGTTGATGCTCTGAACATTAGCTCATCTCAGTAGGTCAGTCCCAGTTAGAAAAAATTCATCCTGAGATAATTCCCTCAGACCTGATTTCCCTCCTACTAGTTACCGGAGAGTTTACCAAGAGTTCTCTGGGGGTCATGGCAAAGCCACCACCAGAAGGGCTTGTACTTGGGTCACTTTTCCACATCCCACTCCCCCCGACCACTCCACGGAGGAGGCTCGCTTTCTTAAAAAACCAGGCTGGAATGGGACTTAGGAATGCTCATAACTGTGGCCAGCATAGTTGGAGACACTGATTGCTTTAGGGTAGTGTAGAAATAAGAATTCCTTTTAGCAGTTGTAAGGTTAATAGGGTTTCATTGTTAAAGCAGTGCTGCTAAACTGTCTCTTTGTCTTCTTTCCTGTTTCCTTGTAAAAACCAAAATAGTTCAATAGAATAAAACAGTTTCAAGCTTAAGCCCCTCTTTCTAGCTTCTACATAGTTGCACCTTGTCAGGGAACATTTGGCAGGAGGCTTCCTGTGTCAATACCTGAATATTCAGAGATGAGTGGAGAGGCACACCTTTTCCGGGGACAAAAGAAATGCATACATTCTTAAAGTAGAGCAACCATTTACAGCCTTCTTCCCTCTCGGATATGGAAAGTAAGTTCTTTACAACCCCTTCTTTTTGAGATAGATTCTAGCCCTATGTTTCCTGGATAAGTTGCAAGATTTTTATCTTTGCTGAAAAGGCTATCTTGTAAGACAGTGAATATTTGCCCTCATTATGCTAAATAAAGGTATGCTAGAGACATTCAAATGGTAAACATACTACTGTTAAGTCTGATTATGCAGAAATCCGACCTTTTGCAAGGAAAATGAGCTTAATGTTAAAGTTGTTAATGGTAGGCAAAAAACAAAAGTTTGCATAAAATAGTTGTGATGTAATGGGGATGTTCTTTGGCTATAAAACTATAAGCTAACAGAAATAAAAACAGAGACTTCTCCACCACCTTACAAAACTAACAGCAATAAAGAGAGATTGCTTCATCACCACACACTGACTCAGCTCAGTTCTTCCGCCATGCCACTCATCCCTCAAGACCCCCGGACCCCACCGGGGCTGGACCCCGGCATCCACCCACGGGACCACCATCGAAGTTCCCTAGACCACTTGTTTCTAACCCTGCCTCTGACACTACCAAGGTGATCTAGGATAATTGGCTTAAACCAGAGTTGTCCTAAGGAAGCATAATAGGAGACACATAAGCGATTTTCTAGTAGTCATGTTAAAGGAAGTAAAAGAAACAAATGAAATCAACTTCAATAATGTATTTCACTTATGCTAATATATATAAAATGTTATTTCATCATGCAATCAATGTAAACTAATATTAAGGAGATAGTTTACATCCTTTTAATTTGTGCAAGTGTTTGAAATCTTATGTGTACTTGACCCTGACATCAATTCAGACAAGCTACATTTTAAATGCTCAAATGCCACATGGGCTAGTGGCTATCATGTTGAACAACTCGGCTTAAACTTCTGCCTCAGTTTTCCTATCTGAAAACCCTGTGAAAGAACAGTACAGTCTGGAGGGTAGGAAGGAGGGTGAAATGGGTGAGGAAGGTCAAATGGTGCAAACTTCCAGTTTTAAAATAAATAGATCAAAAGGATGTGATGTGTACTGTGGTGACTATAGTTAATAGTACTGTATTACATGTTTGAAAGTTGCTAAGAGAGTAAATCTTAAAAGTTATCACAAGAAAAAGAAATTTTTTAACTATGCATGGTGATGTATGGTACCTAGACTTATTGTGGTGGTCATTTTGCAATAATACAAATATTGAAATCAAGTATACCTCAAACTAATGTAATGTTATTTGTCAATTATATCTCACTTAAAAATTAAGACAATATAAAAAAAACCCTGTCTAGTATGATTAAATGAGTTATTCGATATGAATGATTAGCACAGTTTTAGAGTCCAAATAACAAAACTCTCTCCAAAAATGGCCTGGTGGTCTGTCAGGAAAGAGGAGCCACTCAGAGTAGAAGAAGGGAGATCTCCTGACAGAAGACTGAATAAGGCTGTAATCCTAAATTAGCAGAGGTCACAAAATGGCTTGTAAGAGGCACTGATAACGTAGACTTAAAGGGTTTATGAGATTTGCCCAGTGAAACTTTAATGATCTATCATTTTGCTGAAACTTCAACTTTCTATTTATTACTGAAGTATACCCCTATCTTATTATTTTTTTTTTTTCAGTTTGCTGGGCGTGTCTTTATTTTATTTATTTATTTATGGTTTTTTCCAAACAATGCCATGATATCACCATGGGTTTACATATGCTCCCCCTCCAGAACCCCCCTTCCTCCTCCCTTCCTCCTCCCTCCCCCAGGGAAATCTTCATGCACCAGCCCCGAGCATCAATCCTGGGCTGGAGATTGATTAGACATATGATAATTAACATGTTTCAATGCCATTCTCCCATATCATCCCACCCTTACCCTCATCCACAGAGTCCACGAGTCTATTCTATACATTTGCGTTCCTTTTGCTGTCTCGCATGTTGGGTACTCCTTACCGTCTTTCTAAATTCCATAGAAACCCCTATCTTATTTTAAAGGTGCTCAATTTTGCAAGAGGAAATGCCAAATAGTGGAGAAGGAAATGGCACCCTACTCCAGCACTCTTGCCTGGAAAATCCCATGGAGGGAGGAGCCTGGTAGGTTACAGTCCATGGGGTCACTAAGAGTCGGACACGACTGAGCGAATTCACTTTCACGCACTGCAGAAGGAAATGGCAACCCACCCCACTGTTCTTGCCTGGAGAATCCCAGGGACGGCGGAGCCTGGTGGGCTGCCGTCTATGGGGTCTCACAGTCGGACATGACTGAAGCAACTTAGCAGCAGCAGCAGCAGCATGCCAAATAGGCAACTACTCTTAAATTATTTTCTTTAAAATTCTTTTCTTAACATGAGAGTTACTCTCAACATATTTTTAAATGCACGTAACTGTTGACTATTTAAATTATTATCTTATTCTACTTGCAAACAAGTCAGTAAGAAGGGTGACTTAATCTCCATTTTTTCAGGCTACAGATCTTACAGGTGAAATTAAGGGAGATAGCCGAAGGTCACCCAAAAAATGAACAAAGATTTGGGCCTGTATTTATCTGTTTCCAAAGCACATGCTCTTTTCATATACTGAAGAACACATAGACTGTGTCAGAGTTTTTAATTAAATTGACCTTGTGATTTGCCTTTTACAATACCATACATTAATACCATTTCTATCTAAAGCTCAGTGAATCATGAGGGAAAGCCATCTTAGTAGGCAAAAATAATTGTCATTACGATTACTACCCTAGAATTCATGGTCATTCTCAGAAGAGAGTGTTCAGGACCTCATTCTGAATCTGTCTGTGTTTTGTTATAGCAATTTGTCTCTGTTACAGTTACAGCAATTTTCACAGTGTGGCTTCCAAACTTGTAACAGATCAGAATGGTGTTAGAAGAGCAGCTGCCTCAGGTGGCATATTGACAACAGTACTAAGTGACAAATGATTTCATATCAGCAAGGACGGAAGCAGAAAAATGTAGAGGGAAAACTTAAATACTTCAAAGAATAGCAATAAGGAGTCATTTAGAAGAGTCAAGCTTAGAATTCAGGGAGGTTAGAATATATCTTAGAAATTTTTCTACATAAAATGATCAATATAAAAAATTTTTGATGCTTGTAAGAAACACTGTCAGCTATCCTTAAATATTTCGATCCATCCATCCATCCATCCACTAGACACAGTATTTAAATTGAACCCAGAATCCACAGAGTTTGCATTCAAGTGGGGAAGAGAGACATATAAATCATCACCACATTATGACGCTATAATGCCTGGCACATGTAGGCACTTAAATGTTTGTTGAATGAATGAATGAATAAAATAGGTAAAATAAGGATGTAAGACAGATAAATTTAATGAGACTGATATGGGGGTAGGAGTAACAGAACCTAGAAGAGGGATCTTAAGCTGTGTTTTAAAGACTGAAAAACATTTGCATGATAATGAGCAGAATGTCTGAAGGCAAGATGGTGGAAAATGTGTGCAGGTATAGGAATGGTAGATAGTGTTAGATTATGAAGAGCTTCGTGTCCTGAAACTAAAGAGTTTAGACTTTTTCCCGAGTACTATCCAGAAACTTCGAAGGAGTGGAAGCAGAAGTGCCCCTGATTAGACATTTGCTTTAAAAAGATCATTCTAGGATAGATCACAGGATGGAGTGAGAGAGGCCAATTAAGAAGTTCCTGCAGTAAAACAGGAAAAAAGAAAAAGCATCCAGAGCCTGAAATGAGATTGTGGCAACTGTGAAGACAGAGAAGGGGACTGAGACAAATGAAATGGGAATGAAGAGAATTTAATAACTGATGTGGGTATGACTGGACAGAGAGAGAAAGGAGAATGAGATCATCTCTGAATTTCCGATTTTCACTGTGAGACCATGGAGAAGCAGCAGCTGAAGTAGTTGTGGACATGCTGAGTTAGAGATGCTGACTGGCTGAATAGTTGACCTGAAAAAGATGTTTCATCCTCATTCAGATCTCTCATTATTATTCTCCATATTCCTCTTTGCACTGTAAAAAAAAGGAGGAGGAGGCATAAAAGTGAGGAATCTTCTCCAAGGACACAAACTGAAATTTGCTTGCATGTTAAATTGAAAACAATAGAGATATTTATCTTAACAGCTAACTAGTATATAAGCACTTTTTGCAGAAATAGGAAAATAATTGTTTAGTTTTGGGATCTAGACATTATTTTCTCTGCCTCAGAAATAAACTACTCTCAATTTCTCTCCTGTTCTTTCTGATCTGTTTTTATAAAGTCACATTTAGGTGCCATCTGCAAACCAATGAAATTTGCTATTCAGATTTTCCTAGTTGCCCATGAATATTCTACTTCTATTTACAGATTCTTAGATCACATTTTAATTGATTAAAAATACATAAAAGGTCAAATGTACGTTTTCCCATCTATAAATCTTTGTCTAACTTGATTTCCTATACTTGTACTCCCTCTATTCCTTTACCAAGAATTAACATCGCTAAGGAAACAAGTTCTATTATATGTAAGATTTCTTATAAATTTGCACAATTGTTTTCTCTTCTAATTTCCTTTTTTAGAACAGTGCTTTTTGAGAGCATGCTATTTCACATTTTCTGAAACACCTTAGCTGTTTGAGCAATTGTGAGGTTAAACGTGTCCTCAATGTGCAGTTTTCTTCAGTCTTCCTTTTCCTTCACAGTTTGCTAACTGCTCTGAAGGGGCGATATTAAGCTAGTACACTAAGATACTCCCTTTTCTTCAACAGGAAGTTTTTCCAAACACAAGGGTGAGCCCACGAAAGCCTGCTTACCCGGGCGCCCTACTCAGATAGCTGGTTTTCATCTTGGCTCTTTATGTACCAGGCACTCTGCCCTGATTGAGCTGGAGGATATCCCAGTGGAGAAGAACGTCAGAAGTCTTCTGGGTTTCCTTCAACCTAAGATGACTGTTTCTGTCTCTTAAGTTCAGATTAAATCAGGTTGACCAAATGATAAAACACATAACAAATGAAATGGTTTTTTGAATATTACATATTTTCTATTGGAAAGACTGTTCTGAGCCATACCCAGGACGATATTCATGAAGTTATACTCCTGAAAACAGGCATGGCCTATATCAATCTCATAACATAATTTCTGATGGTTAAGAGAAACTGTGATGTGATTTCTTAAAATAAGTTGTGATAGGAGATCCTGTAGCATCTGATAATAGCACACTGCCTATAGCATTAAGATTCTAAGCTATACCGCTATGCAGTAAAAAGGAATGAAAAACTCACCGGTGGATGCAACAACTTAATTGGGAATTCAGTGAAAAAGTTAATCTCAAAATGTGACATACTAATATATGATTTCATTTATATTCAATATAACATTTTTGAAATGACAACATTTTTAGGTAGAAAGGACAGATTAGTGCTTACCAGGGTTAAGGACAGAGGTGTCTATAAAGGGACAATGAGAAAGATCCTTTGGTGTTAAAACTCTTTAATATCTTGCCTTTGGTGATGGATATCGAAGTCAATATAGATGGTGAAATTATACAGAACTTAATGTATACCTACCCTCGTCCACACACACACACACGAATACAAATAATACTGAGGAAATCTGAATATGATTGGTAGATTGTATCAAAGTCAGTATCTTTGCTGTAAAAGTATAACTACATAAAATGTTACCATGGCAGGTAACTGGACAACACGTACAAGGAAGCTTGGCATATTATTTCATAACTGGAAGTGAATCTACAATTATCTCAATGAACACTACAATTTAATGAGTAATGTGAAGAATCCATAGTTTGATTATATCAATATAGGCTCATATTTTTTAATTATTATAAATTCATTACATAAGTTATTTATAGGTATCAGGTATTATATTAAAATTTTTAAAAAGTAGATTTATATTTACTGATATGGACACACGCTATACTGTACAGTGAAAAAGAAATAGGATGTATAACACAATCTCAAAATAATACTTATTATCTCTTCACAAATATATGTGCTAAGAATTTAGGAAGAACAATAAGAGACAGTTTTTGGTAGCCTACTCCTGAGACATGGGACTAGAATAATGGAGAATGAAGAACTCTTAATTTTCACTTTATATACTCCTTTAACGTTTGTATGTTATTTACCACAAACAGGTATTACCTTTACCTTTTTAATTAACAGTTTACAAAAAGATTACAGCTTAATAACTATTCTAAATCTTAATACAATATATGAAATACTGAAATACATTTGTAAATATGAGTCAAAAATATCTGGAATAACTTTAGGTAGGTAGTATGTTATCAAGAAACTGTCAACTAAAAACCAATGTGTTCTTCAAAAGTTGCCTCTCTACTCCCTAGTATTTTGATGAAACCAAAAATGACTTGAAAATTAGAAAAATAATACATTTCTTTTTACTTTAAAAACTCCATGTATTTGGAAATTAAATGACCACTTTTAAATGATGTGTGTATTTAAGAAGTCATGGGCTTCCCAGGTGTCACAATGGTAGAGAATCTGCCTGCCAGTGCAGAAGATGCAGGAGATGCGGGTTTGATCCCTGGGTTGGGAAGATTCCCTGGAGGAGGAAACAGCCATCCACTCCAGAGAGGAGCCTGGTGGGTCACAGCCCATGGTGCCACAAACAGTTGGACAAAACTGAGCACATACAAGACCAAGAAGCAGTAACAAGGAATTATTTATAAATTATGTAATTTATATATAATATAATTATATTAGAAAATATTTGTAACAGAACAAAAATAAAGAGAATTTACCAGAATTTGTTGCATGCAGCTGGAGCTGCTTAATCCAACTAAATACAATGTGGAATCTTGAAAAGAATTTTTTAAATTAATGAAGTTGAACAGACTTGTGGACTCTGTGGAAGAGGGCAAGGGTGGGATGTTATGTGAGAATGGCATTGAAACATATTAATTATCATATGTGAAATCAATCGCCAGCCCAGGGCTGATGCTCGGGGCTGGTGCACCCAGATGACCCAGGGGGAGGGAATCGGGAGGGAGGAGGGAGGGGGTTTCTGGAGGGGGAGCATATGTAAACCCATGGCGGATTCATGTCATTGTATGGCAAAACCAACACAATAAAGTAAAGAAGATTTAAATTAATTAATTAATTAATGAAGTTGAAATATTACATGAGTGCACAAGTCTGTCATTCATTCATTAAGTCTAGTCTTAATGAGGACAGAGAGCATCAACAGGAGCTTGTGCAGTCAGGCTGCTTCTGTGCGGTGGAGATGAAGGAAAATAAATCAAGGTCAGCTGTGTCAGATGGAGACAAAGCACACAGCGGCACAGGCGAGGTGCCCGCAAGGAAGCCCTGGGAAAGTCAGAGAACATCCAACCTGCGCTGGGTGTTGAAGACTGTAACAGCCTGCGAAGGGGTGAGCCAGATGAAAGGAGGGACAGGAAAGATACGGGAACACGGAGATGAGACTTTGCATGGCAAGTCCCTGGGAAGGGGGACATGCTAATTCAGAGAGGGGGATGGAGCCCAGTCCATGCTTAAACTCGGACGTTATCCGGAAGGCCCTGGGAATCCATGTGAGGATTTTTAACTGACATGTTGAAATACAATTTGCTTAGAAAGAAGAGCGTGTGGAGACAGGTTGGATTGGAGAGAGCACTAAGGGAGGATCCTTCTGGAACGTCGTTACTGTGGCTGACGGCGAGGATCACGCGACTCAAGACGGTGGGGCAGGTGGTGGCTCTGCTCTCGCTGCGGCCTCGCTCGGGGGTCTTTCGTTCGCGCCTCTCCAGCCTGTAGACTCCTTGCTGGAAGCGCTCCATTTCCGTCCTCTACTCGGTGACCGTGACCCAAGAAGTTCCCAGGCCCACCTCAAGTTCATCCAGGGCGGCCGGGCGGGTCCTGCAGGGCCCTGGGGACAGGAATGAAGAGTTCAGGCTTCCTGAAAGAGAAACCAGCGGACAGCTCCTGAGGTCATGAAACGAATGTTGACATAGGGTTTCTAGATCCACTCCCTCCTGAGCCAGAACCCCTCCACGCCCCGCTGAGTCTAGACCCGGCGGCCGAAAAGTAACACTTTTTTAAAAAAGTTCCTTTGCAAAAAAAACATTCATTTCTATCGTTTTTTTCCCCTCTATTCCTGGCAACTCCCTCAAATAATAAAAAATTGTCATTTTTATTTCATTTCTATTGTAGTATTTGTGCTGGGTTTTGAGGGGAAAAAAGCAAGCATATGACATAATCTTTGACTTTAAGATGTTCATGATATAGCTACTGGGAAATAGAGTATATAAATAAAATATAGATACTATGCAATAAACATTATACATAAGTATTAGATATATGTAAAAATTATACAGTTGCTACAGACAGCAAGTGGTAATGAATTATCAGAGGATGAGGCAGTTACAGAAGTTTAGAGAAATCCAATAATACTTTTGTTAGCAGGCCAAAATAAATGTAGGGATTTATCTAAGAATGAATGGTTCAGCTCTACCAAGATTTATGTAGAGAAAAGGTAGGAAATAAAATTGAAGACAAGCAGGTTAGTTCTTGTAGTCTTCAATGTCAGTTTGCTAACATTCAGTCTATATTTAATCTGAAAATAAAACTTGGATCAAGATCTATACAAGTAAAGCAATTATCCTTCAATTAAAAATAAATTTAAAAAATGAAAGTATAAAAAAAAGATCTATATAAGCTAGAATATCTCAATTTCAGTCTCTTGGTTTGTTTTGTGTAACAGAAACTCCTATCCTTTAAGTTGATTAGTTTCAAGATTGTTTTGGAGCTCATGCATATTGGTTTGAAAAGTGAATATTGTTTTAGTATGTTTGTTTGGGAATGGGCCCCATTATCTTTAGAGATTTATTACCCTTTTCAAATTTGTCTGGAAGTTGGAGAAAGACTTTTTTAACCTTTGCTAGGCTTCCCTGGTGGCATAGTGATAAACAATCAGCCTGCTAGTGCAGGAGATGTGGGTTTGATCTCTGTGTAGGGAAGATGCCCTAGAGGAGGAAATGGCAACCCACTCCAATATTCTTGTCTGGGAAATCCCACGGACAGAGGAACTTGGCGGGCTACAGTCCATGGGGTCACAAGAGTCAGACATGACTTAGGGACTAAACAAGAACAGGGTATACTGTGGAATGCAAGGACTAGGGTTTTAGACTACAAATCCCTGCTAAAATATCCACTATACTGTATTAGAACTGTTTCCTCTTATGAATAAGATGGGTCCTTAGATTCTTTTCCAGTTATACATGGAAGTAGAGGAGGAGAAAATGCCTGCAAGCTAACTACAAAGCCTTTGCCAGGTCCGTGCTGCAGGTAAAGATCCTCAACACTCATATGCCATACCCACTTACCACGCACGGTGCTACCATAGATATTTCATCCTCGGGCATGCGGCCCATGAGACACATCAGAATGGGGAGAGTCATGGCACATTAGCGGCAGACCCATAGCTCCTTAGGAAGCTCGGCTTTTTATGTGACTTAGTCTGGTTACACGTTGAAGTATTTATTTCATGTTATTCATGGTCTTCAGCTCATCTGCGCAGACAAGTAAAAGCAGGTGGAGGGAAAGCAAGCCCCAGAGTTAGAAAAGGAAAGAAAAGAATGCTTTTTAGTCGGAATCAGAAAACACCTGGGGATTTTAATAAAGTCCGCAGTAGTAAAATGGACAAAGTATTTGACAAGGGTTCTGAAAACAGTGCTTACTAGCCATGTGACCAGGGTCGTAGAAGTATACTTCTCTGGGCCGTATTTTCCCCAACTGTAACACAAGGGTCATGCTCTTCTGCTACCCCACTACTAGCTGTGAAGACCAAATCTGTGATAGGTATGAAAGCCTGCAAATGAAAGAGTAATTCTAATGGGAACTTCAGATTAATGAAAACATGCTATCTAATATTGTTTCACGCTCCCTTAGTTCCCAGACACAATAATTAAGTGTTTTATACCCCAGTTAGACCTCCTCCCCCAGCTACACACATACATACACACACAAAACAACTGATGAGGTTTAGAGCAGTAACTTGCTTAATGTAACAGATTACGAGAGACAGAATCCGAGCTCAAAGCCAAGTCTGTCACGCCAAAAAACGTACTTTTACTTTTCTGGACCTGCAGATATGTATGCATTTTGACAAGATGGTAATGACGCTCCGTTATGAAACAGAGAACAGGAGCTAATTGGGAATGTTTGAGAGGTTGGGGGCCCTGTGTTTCTTGAAGCTTGATTTGAAATGCTGATTAACGCATCTGTAAAATATATTATTAACATATATATGTATTTATGATGCATATTGGGGGAGTTTTGTGATGCTAAGAAAGTCATGAGATCATGAATTTCTGTGGAAATTTCTATTAGTCTGTAAGAAGTTATAATCTCTTAGAGGAAACAAAGCATTCGCCTTTGAGAAGTGTTGGCTGTTTTCTGAGAATTGTAAATTAAGAATTATGTGGTCATGTTTCTTTTTTTTTTCTTTTTAAAGTACTGCTGTGCAGCGTGCAGGGTCTTAGGTCCCCAGCCAGGGACAGAACCCGTGGCCCCTGCACTGGGAGTTCTGAGTCGGAACCACTGGACCACCTGGGAAGACCTGTGCTTATGTTTCTTTGCTTCATATTTGATATAATGGTCTCTCAAAATTATTAATACAAAGACACATACCTACCTAATACACACACACACATACACTTTCACACACACAGTTTGGTGGAACTTGAATGCAGTCAGCTATCTCTGGTTATAGATTATGATTCAATATTGTTTCAAGTTGTGGTTCCTTAAATCATAAGCTTCAATAAGTACTTTTTAAATGTGAAGAACTATGCTAGGCACTAGGAACTTAGAAAAAAGTAAAAATCAGCCTTAACTGTTAGGCGCTCATAGTCTGTTTGGGGAGATAAATGTGTAGACAGACAAATTACAAAGAGTGCAAATATTAAAATAAAACTAGGAAAAATTGCTTATGGGACACAGAGAACAAAACTCTAGTGTGTCTGAGGGAGTCGGGAAGGCTTGCTCTTGATGCAGGTGTTGCAAGGTGCATGGAGATTATCCGATGAAGAAGAGAGGTGAGGGCGTTCTGGCCAGAGAGAACCCAGCATAGGTGCGGCTCCAGTCACGGCCTGGCTTGCTTTCAAGAACTGAGAGGCGGAACCTCCCTGATGGTCCCAAGGAGCTTCCAAGGCAGGGCACGAGAGTCTGATATCTGGTCTGGGAACTAAATTCCCACATGTCATGAGTCTCAGCCAAAGGAAAAAACAAAACAAAACTGAGGAGCCCCAAGAACAGAACATGAATGATGAACAGAAAGAAACAGGCTCGAAAGGTCCATGGTGGGCAGCCTGGGAAAGGCAGGCACTAAAGAGAAAAAGTCCCAACCAACTAATAACTTGAAACAATAATAACTTGAAACAACTCTATTAGAACAACAACTGTACCTGAAACAGTTGCCTAAAGTAAACAGCATGGGAAAGGCACAAATAGCATTCCATTATACATTCTATTATACATCCCGATATATGGAGTTTACATAACAGATGTACTCAATTTACGTGATTTCCAGGTTGTTATTGTTTATTTGTTTTTATTTTTAGTATTATAAAGAGTGTTGCAGGTAAAAACAAATTTGCTCTTGTTCATGATTATTTTCCCAATTCAACAGTTATGCATATTTTTAAGACTTTTTTTTGTACAGAGTGACAAAATACACTTCAAAGTGTTTGAACCAATTTACATCTCTATCAACAATGCCTGAATATTCTTTCAGAAACTCTAGGGAAATTTTCATTACTTGAAATCTCTTCTCTGACAGTTTATAAGTGAAAATAGTATTTTGCAGTTGAATTTCTTTTATTTTTAATGAATCTAAACTTTTTCTTTATCTGTTCATTGGAAGTCACTATTTTGTGAGTTTTCCTAAAATCCCTCCTCCCTTTTGATAAGGTGTTTGTCTTCTCCACATACTAAGGATATTAACTTCATCTGTCCATAAAAATGTGTAAATACTTTTTCTTGGTGTCATTTAACTTTTTAAATTTTTTCTCTTCATACATATAAATAAATTACACATTTTCAAACCCAAATTATAGTACTGTGAGTTTTAACATAAAGAAATCTTATGCTGTCATATGGAAAAAAAAATTCCATCTTTTTCTTTTTTAATCTTTTCTAGCTATTCATAAAACTATACAAAAAAGGTCTTAATGACCCGGATAACCATGATGGTGTGGTCACTCGCCTATAGCCAGACATCCTGGAATATAAAGTCAAGTGGGATCACGTATTTAAAAGCAGAGACATTACTTTACCAACAAAGGTCCATTTAGTCAAGGCTATGGTTTTTCCAGTGGTCAGGTATGGATATGAGAGCTGGACGGTGAAGAAAGCTGAGTGCTGAAGAATTGATGCTTTTGAACTGTGGTGTTGGAGAAGACTCTTGACAGTCCCTTGGACTGCAAGGAGATCCAACCAGTCCTGGGTGTTCATTGCAAGGACTGATGTTGAAGCTGAAGCTCCAGTACTTTGGCCACCTCGTGCGAAGAGTTGACTCATTGGAAGAGACCCTAATTCTGGGAAGGATTGGGGGCAGGAGAAGAAGGGGACGACAGAGGATGAGGTGGCTGAATGGCATCACTGACTCGATGGACATGGGTTTGGGTAGACTCTGGGAGTTGGTGATGGACAGGGAGGCCTGGCGTGCTGTGGTTCATGGGGTCGCAAAGAGTCGGACATGACTGAGCGACTGAACTGAACTACAAACAAAGCTAGTGGAGGTGGTGAAATTCCAGCTGAGCTATTTAAAATACTAAAAGATGATGCTGTGAAAGTGTAACACTCAATATACCAACAAATTTGGAAAATTCAGCAATGGTCACAAGACTGGAAAAGGTCAGTTTTCACTCCCATCCCAAAGAAAGGCAATGCCAAAGAATATTTAAACTATCTCACAGTTGTGCTCATTTCACATGCTAGCAAGGTAATGCTCAAAATCCTTCAAGTTAGCCTTCAAAAGGATGTGAACTGAGAACTTCCAGATGTTCAAGTTGGATTTAGGAAAAGGCAGAGGAACCAGAAATCAAATTGCCAACATCTGTTGGGTCATAGAAAAAGCAAGGAAACTCCAGAAAAACATCTACTTCTGCTTCATTTCCTACACTAAAGCCTTGACTGTGTGGATCACCAAAAACTGTGGAAAATTCTTAAAGAGAAGTGAATACCAGACCACCTTACCTATCTCCTGAGAAACCTGTATGCAGGTCAAGGAACAATAGTTATAACTGGACATGAAACAACGCCGAAGAATTGACGCTTTCGAACTGTGGTGCTGGAGAAGACTCTTGAGAGTCCCTTGGACTGCAAGATCAAACCAGTGAATCCTAAAGGAAATCAACTCTGAATATTCATTGGAAGGACTGATGCTGAAGCTGAAGCTCCAATACTTTGGCCATCTAATTCGAAGAGCTGACTCACTGGAAAAGACCCTGATGCTGGGAAACATTGTGGGCAAGAAGAGAAGTGGGTGACAAAGGATGAGATGTTTGGATGGCATCACCTACTCAATGGACATGAGTTTGAGCAAACTCTGGGGAGATAATGAAGGACAAGGAAGCCTGGCTTGCTGCAGTCCACGGGGTTGCAAAGAGTTAGACATGACTTAGGGGATGAACAATATAGCTATCATTCTTGAAAACATCTCCTTCAACACAAAAGGTTTATTAATATTAAGAAGGGCTTTTACTTCAAAGTAAAGGGATTTTATAGATTTTATCCTGAGGGCAATGGAAAGCCATCAGGGCTTTTGAAATCAGAGAATATCTTTTCTAAGAAAGGTAATTCTGGCTGAATTATGTAAGATGTCCCAGGATAGAAAAAGCTCTGCAGTGTCATTAAGAAACTACACTAGGCGTAGCTGAAAGCCTGGACTAAAGCCATGGATATGGAGAAAAAGAAGCAGGATGTTACCATATGAGAATTCCCAAGGTCTGGTGAGAGATTATAGAGTGGAAGAAGTGTTGAGAGGCCTAGAGTTACAGTACCATTTCTCATTTGAGCCACTCAGCTGGTGGTGAGAATCTTTATCCAGGTTAGGAATGAAGAGGATGGAGCAGGTTTTGAGTATTTGTTATATAGATGGATAGATGGGATGGATAAGTAAAAAGAGATGTGTTGTGTTTTAAACATGGCTTATTCTAGGGACTGAATAATGTCATTAGTTAACCCCCTGGAGCAAACACTTTCCCAGAGTACTCTTCACTGTTGTGGCAGGTGACAAGCGAGGCCAAGATTTATGAAAGTGAAACGGAAATATTTCCCAGTCACAAGATTATGTTACAAATCTACCTATACGTATCTATCAATCTCAATCTCTACCTCTATTTTTGTACCTATTACTTACCTATCTGTCTACTTTAAACCTTAACATTATTTATTGATATGCTCGTTTTTTGTTAATTTGAATTAAATGCCCCAAGCCACTAGAGATTGAAGACTCTGCTTGGATTTCCATGTGCCAGTCACGACATAGACGAGCAGGAAGTGATAGCTGAATTACTGTCGTTTACTTGCCTCACCAAGTTGCCCCCGATTCTCTGCAATGGAGTTTTTCTTTTTAACCATCTTTATCTTCAGCCTCCTATTATTTTTTCTTTTCTTTTAAGCTGAGGTATAGCTGATTTACAATGTCGGGTTAGTTTTGGGTGTACAGCAAAGTGATCCAGATATACATTTTTTTTTCAGATTATTTTCCATTATATTAGGCTATTACAAGATGTTGAATATAGTTCTATGCAGTAAATCCTTGCTGCTTATCTATTTTTTTAAGTCTTCATTTTAAAAATGTATTCATTTGTTTGGCAGCTCTGGGTCTTACTGCAACACACAGGATCTTCTTCCTTGCAGCATGCAAGATCTTTTTAGCTGCAGCATTCAAACTCTTAGTTGGAGCATGTGGGATCTAGTTCACTGATCAGGGATACAACCCAGGCCCTCTGCACTGAGAGCCTGAAGTCTTAGTCAGGGCCACCAGGATAGTCCTTTTTTTTTTTTTTTTTTTAGGATAGTCCTTATTTTATGTAGAGTAGTGTATATTTATTAATCCCATACTCCTAATTTATCCCCCCTATGACTCAGCCTCCTATTTTTCAGGTAGCTATCATTACATAAATAGGTAATAATAGTAAAGAGGAGAGGGAGAAATTGGGAAGTTGAGATTGACATATACATACTACTATAAATAAAATAGATAACTAATAAGGACCTACTGTATAGCACAGGGAACTCTACTTGATACTCTGTGCTAGTCTATATGGGAAAATATTTTTAAAAGAGTAGATATATGTATAACAGATTCACTTTGCTGTAAAGCAGAAACTAACACAACATTTTAAATCAACTATACGGCAATAAGGATTTTAAAAAATTGTAGTAACTATATTATTGAGTTTTTACATTATGTGTTTATAATGTTTATGTACATTATTTCATTTAATAGTCACAGTAACTGTAACATAAGTACTATTATTGTTTCCATTTCACAGATAAGGAAGCATAGAAATGTTAATTAACTAGAATGTCAAGGTAGAAACTGACTTCAGTTCACCATCTTAACCAGTATACTACACTGACATCCTAAAAGTTTTCATATTGGTTGACTAGAGGAAATGTTTGTAAGGGGTAAAAAAACAACAAACAGTTTCTATGATGAAACTTCATATTTGAACATGAATGTAATTCTTATCTACACGTTTGAAACGCCATAGTATAGTGTTTGAGTTATAGTGTAGAGTTTGGGCTTGAAGATTTGAACCAGAATTCAAATAATGATTCTATAGTCAAACAAACAAACTTGACAAAAATATTTAATTCATTTAACAAATATTTATTGAACAGCAATGTGTCGGGCAGTGTACAAAGCGCTGGAGGTTCTAGGTATTTTTAACAGAGAGCAGGACATCCTTGATGGTCCAGTGCTTAAGCATCTGCCTGCCAATGCAGGAGACACAGGTTCAATCCCTGGTCCAGGAAGATTCCATATATGGTGGAGCAACCAATCCCGTGCACCAAGACTACTGAGTCTACAAGCTCTAGGGCCCATGAGCCACAACTGCTGAAGCCCATGTGACTAAAGCCTGTGCTCTGCAGCAAGAGAAGCCACTGCTATAAGCCTGTGCCTTTGCAGTGAAGAGGATCCCCGCTCACTACAACTAAAGTCTGCACACCGCAACAGAGATCCAGCAGAGCCATAAATAAATTTAAAAAAAAAAAAAAAAACACTGAACAAACCACTTCCGAGTCCTCATGCTTACCTTCTAGTGATAGGTGAATGTCAATAAACCGATTAGTAAATACATACACTCTGTCAGAACAGTGATAAGTGTACAAGAGAGATGCTCTGCAAGGTAACAGAAACAAGAAGAGTAGAGTGTTATTATCTTAGAGTACAGAATAATTTTCTGGGGGGTGCTATAACAAAGTACCACCAAGAAGGTGGCTTAAAGCACAGAAATCTATTATCTCACAGTGCTGGAGGCTAGAAGTCTGTGATATAGCTCTACAGGGTTGGTTCCTAATGAGGGCTATGAAGGAGATTCTGTTCCATGCTGCTTTCCTGGAGTCTGGTAGTGTACTGGTTTTTAGGTAGATCATCTCAATCTCTCCCTTAATGTTCACATTCTAGGTGTTCTCTCTATCTATATGTCTATGTCCAAATTTTCCCTTTTAATAAGGACATTGGTCATATCAGACTGGGCATCCACCCTCCTCTAGTATGACCTCAACTTAATTAATTACATCTGTAATAACCCTATTTCCAAATACAGTCACATTTTGATATAACAAGGATTCAGATTTCAATATCTGCATTTGGGGGGTAGGCACAAGCAACAGTTAGAACTGGATATGGAACAACAGACTGGTTCCAAATAGGAAAAGGAGTATGTCAAGGCTGTATATTGTCACTCTGCTTATTTAACTTATATGCAGAGTACATCATGAGAAACGTTGGACTGGATGAAGCACAAGCTGGAATCAATATTGCGGGGAGAAATATCAATAACTGCAGATATGCAGATGACCCCACCTTTGTGGCAGAAAGTGAAGAGGAACTAAAAAGCCTCTTGATGAAAGTGAAAGAGGAGAGTGAAAATGTTGGCTTAAAGCTCAACATTCAGAAAACTAAGATCAAGTCATCTGGTCCCATCACTTCATGGCAAATATATGGGGAAACAATGGAAACAGTGACAGAGTTTACTTTTTTGGGCTCCAAGATAACTGCAGATGGTGACTGCAGCCATGAAATGAAAAGACACTTGCTCCTTGGAAGAAAAGTTATGACCAACCTAGACAGCATGTTAAAAAGCAGAAACATTACTTTGTCAACAAAGGTCTGTCTAGTCAAGGCTTTGGTTTTTCCAGTATTCATGTACGGATGTGAGAGTTGGACCAGAAAGAAAGCTGAGCGCCGAAGAACTGATGCTTTTGAACTGTGGTGTTGGAGAAGACTCTTGAGAGTCCCTTGGACTGCACGGAGATCCAACCAGTCCATCTTAAAGGAAATCAGTCCTGACTATTCATTGGAAGGACTGATGCTGAAACTGAAGCTCCAATACTTTGGCCACCTGATGCGAAGAAATGACTCATTGGAAAAGACCCTGATGTTGGGAAAGATTGAAGGTGGGAGGAAAAGGGGAAGACAGAGGATAAGATGGTTGGATGGTATCACTGACTCAATGGACATGAGTTTGAGTAAGCTCCGGGAGTTCTTGATGGACAAGGAAGCCTGGCATGCTGCAGTCCATGGGCCGCAAAGAGTCGGACAAAACTAAGCTACTAAAGTGAACTGAACTGACGATTTACCCCATAACGGTAATCAGGAAAACCTCACTGATAAGGAGATAGTGGCACAGAGGCTTGAAAGAAGTAAGAGAATGATCCACGCTGATATCTAGGGGAGGAGTGGTCCAGGTACAAAGGACCTGAGATCTGAGTAGGCTTGAGTAGCCCAAGTAGCATGCTCAAAACCAAAATATAGAAACAAGGTCAGTGTGGCCATGGTGAGTGAGTGAGGGGATGGTGGGCAGGAATGGAGGATGGGTCACATAGATCTTATCTTACATCAGAAGATGCAAAGGCCTTGGTTCTTACTCTGAGCGAGAAGGGAAGACACAGGAGGACTTTGAGCCCTTCTTGGTGCTCTGTGTAAGTCACATGTGAGGAGCAAGGGTGGTGAAATACAGGCTGTTAAAGACTTTTACTATCAGGCACATGGAAGATAATGGTGATTTGGACTAGACAGATTGTGGTGGGAACACAGAAGTGGTTGGATTGTGTATGAATTGCTGTTAGAGCAATGGGGATTGTGAGAACAATAAGGAATTAAAAATATCTCTGCGGTTTTTGTCCTGAGCGTCTGAAAAGTAGGAAAAGCTATCCTAGAGCAGTTAATTTGGCAGTGAAAGATAAAACAGAGCCCAGCTTTTCCAATTAAAAATAAAAAGGAGCTCAGTTTTGCACACGATCAGTTTGAAACTCTTAGATTATCAATCAGGTAGAGGTGAAGACAGTTGGCAATAGGAGTTTGAACTTAATGGAGATGATTAGAGATGGAAACATACATTTGGAAATACATATCCGAATATAGATACTATTCAAAGTAATTAAACTGTGAGATCCACAACAGAGTTGTCGATTAACAACTGAGATAGAAAAGAAAAGGAGGACCAGAACTGAACTGTTTGACATTTCAAAGTTTAGAGGTCTGAAAGATGAGGAAGAACAAGCAAAGGAGACTGAGGCCAACCAACCTGTGGGGTAAGATGGTCAAGAGGGCATGGTGTCCAGACACTAAGGGAAGACATTTTCAAGAAGGAAGGAGTGATTTAAAAACTCTTGTTTAGAGGACAAGCCAGATGCAGACAGAGAATTAACCATTAGACATAGTACTATGGGGGTCACTGGGAAGCTTGTCAAGAGAAAGTTTGGTGGAGAAAGTGGAAAAAAGCCTGCCTGGAGTGAGTTCAAAGAAGAATGTGAAGAGAGGAATTGGCGATGCTAAAACTTTATAGAGGATCTTGCTGGAAAGCAGTGTAGAAATTGAATACTAGCTTGGGGGAAGAGAGAAAGGATGCAGAGGAGGGTGTCTGTGGCAATGGAAAACTTAAGAGGCAACAAAGTAATCTGTTGAGAGTCATCTTCTTATCTGTAAAGAGTCATAATAATTCCCACTTGCACGAGGCAGCTGAGGGAGATAATGATGAGGTGTTGGAAAGCGGTTTGCCCTCCTCAGTCAGTGACGGTGCCAACTGCATTCCTGAGAAATAGTGATGCACACAAGGCTGGCCCCTGGGCGGGAATTTACCTCTCCTGCCACGAGGCCTGGCACAGACGAAGGTCTGCCAAACCTGGTCCTGCCCTTTCAGTTCTTCATAGTGCTGCAGAAGGCGTGCCATCTCAGTGAGGATGGGGGCCGTCCCTACCCTGTACAGTAGCTAGAAGATGCTTTCTCATAGTGAACAAAGTGGGCAGGGAGAAGCTGAATCTTGGGAAAGTTGGAAACGCCCAAAGCGTGAAAGGCACACGGCGGAAGTCACTTCAACTCAGCCAGCTCACCTGTGACATCGGTTGAGGTCGCAGTGGCATTTCACACTGCGTTCACTCCAGAAATTAATTCCTCCTTATCAAGAGGGAGTGACTGGCAGAACAAAGAGTGCGTGTCTGCGGAGGCTAGTAGGGCGTGGGTGGGTGGGTGCCTATCCCAACGCGAAAGGGGCGACCACGTTTGAGTAGGACGTGTGTGCCCGGCAGGAATGGAAAAGAGCCGAGCGAGCGTGGCGACGCGCAGGGGAGAGCCGGACGCGCCCCAGCGGCCGGGGGCCCCCCGCGGGAACGTGGGCTGGTGATGCGGGAGCGCCCGCCGAGGAGCCTGCTTGTCCCCACCCACCTCCCGAACGCCGGCGGGCAGTGGTGCATATAGACATATTTCTGGGAGCTGTCCATGAGCTCATCGCTCTGCCGGCGGCAGCAGCAACAGCAGCAGCAGCAGCAGCGAGAGAAGCAGCCGCATTTCTCCCGGCGCCGCTGGAATAAGCCCCGCCGCTCGCACAGCCAGCCGCGCGCGCCGGGAAGGAGCAGCCGCCGCCCCGACCGCGCCCGCCGCGGCCCCGGGTCCCCGCGCCGGGAGGTAGGCGGGCGCGGGCCGCGGGCGAGAGGCCCCGGCCGGGACCCTGCGGCGGGGCGGCCGGGCGGGGCCGCGGGCTGCAGGCCCGGCGCTGAGAAGCCGCGGGGGCCCCGGGCGACCCGGGCGTGCCAGCGGGAAGAGAGCGGAGCCCCGGGAAGATGGCCTCTCCCACCTCCCCGGCCCCCGAAGGCGGGGCCGCCACGCCGCCGAACCCGCCGCGGATTCGTCAGGTGGGTGCGCGGGGCGCCCCGCAGCCCTCGCCCCCGCTGCGGGGCTGGCGCCGGCCGGCCTGGCCGCGTCGCCGGGCCGGGCCCTTCCTCCGAGTGCCCTTCTCCCAGTCTCGCTTCACACGGGCGCACACAAACACGCCCCGAAACGCACACACGCACCCTTAGAGCAACGCACGGAGGCACACGCCCAGCTGGCACATGACCCACTGCGGCGCCGCACCGTTAAGAAGGGGCCCGTGGTGCCCTCGTGGGGGGCAGCTCCCCGGGCCCTCGGGCCCTCGACGACCTTGGGAGGGACTGCCGGCAGCATTCCCCCCCGGGAGACCAGTAACCGTGTCTGGAGGCTGCTCACCACGTCTCCACTTGCGGACAGAGCTACGCCCAACAGTTGCAGCCCTGTATTAGACCTTGGTACTAGAAAGAAAACATGTGTTCTGTTCCCCCGACGGCTGCAGAGACACAGTTGTCCCCAGCAGTGCAAGGGGAGGGCGGGCGGTGATGCACATTTCTCTGGCTGTCTGCATAAGCCCTGCTTTCTGTTTATATGGTAATATTAAAACATGAGAGTACTCCATCTGGTTGTGATCTGTGATTCGGTATCTAAAAGAGCTCTTTTTTCTCCTCCTTTTTGTGCTACCATTTCATTGTCAGGAGCTATAGCATTAATGCTTTAGGTTATCGCAGTAGTAACGCAAGTGTCACGGTGCCCGGCTCAGGGTAGAGATGGGTGTGAGACTCTGATCCCCTGACTGCCATAGGTAGTCAAACTCTTGTTTAGAAATAGGATAAAATTGGATAATGGAGCAGGAAGATGTCAAACAGAATGGTATTTCTCCAAGCTGTGGGGAAATTTTGAAGAACCCAGAAGCTTTAGAATTTATGACATGACAGTAAAATTGGGTTGACACTTAACAAGGTCTTTGCCACATTTGAATTTTAATGTGTATCGATAATGTTATTTTAGGGATAATCTTTGTTTATGTGCATTTTTAATGCAATGACTAAAAAATAAATCAATGTGCACTCTATGTCTCAATGAAATTGTTAGGGTTTTAAATGCTTATAGAATCCAAGACTCTAATTTTATGATAATACATTTTTAATTGCACTTGGAGCTGTTTTTTTTCCCCTGAAAAACTGGTAGCTGGCATCATTACACCTATATTTGTGATATTTAGACATCTAAAAATGAAGGCAAAATTACTATTTGCAATATATATAAAAAATCATATCCTACAGGAAAAGTAATTTTTATTCCTATTTGGCTAAATATGTATGTACCTATGTGTACATAATTATATAAGCACTGAGGAAGTAAAATATGTTAATTTTAGTAGAATGTAAATACTCATAGGAATCTCTCTGAAGTCTCATTCTATATTTAGGATAATTCTGCTGATTTAAGAAATAGTATTATTAAAATAGCTACTAGAAAAAATTTGCATGAAAGGTCATTGCTGTTTTGCAGAGTAGATACTTAGAGGATTTCCTAATTAGAAGCTGTGTAAATGACATCATGCTGCAACCTACAAGTAATTGATGTTCTCTGTTCAGCCTTTCATTTATATGACCTTACAGAAGCACTTTTTTAGTGATTGGTGCATTAATTTGCATAGGATGTAGAAATGGGTTGCTGGAATTATTGGTCATCTTGGTCTATCTGATTCATTCAGGGAGGTGGAATGGAAGTACGGATAACATCTGACTGCAGCATCACCACTTTCCTGCAAGTGATTTTGAGCAAATCAGAAATTAAAAAAACAGAAGGAATAACAGTGTTTTCCTGCGAAGCAGTGAAATATTTTAGTTTCCAGTCCTAGTGTGTTTTAACTGTGTCACTGTTTCCCTGACATATTTCTCCTTGTTCTTTAGTAATTCTTTTTCCAAATCAATTCTGGACTGAATCAGAATTAAAATAAAATCTGAATTATTTTCCTCCTTTTAAACCATAATTGACAGAAAAAGTGTTATTGAAAGAAGAGAAAAGTCCAAAGGTTGAAGGATTTTAATGAAATACATAGCATGGGTTTTAGCAACAGATAAACTTATTGGGCATCATTTTAATTATATAATAGAACTATTTTTTATTTTTAATCATTTTATTTATTTATGTTGTTATTTCTGGCTGTGCTGGGTCTTTGTTGCTGTGCAGGCTCTTTTCTGTTTGCAGCGAGCAGGGGCTGCTCTCTAGGTGTGGTGTGCAGGCATCTCAGTGCAGTGGCTTCTCTTGTGAAACCTGGGCTTTAGTGCGTGTGGGCTTCCGTAGTTGCGGCTCCCTGGCTGTGGAGCACAGGCTCAAGAGTTGTTGCACAAGGGGTGTAGTTGGCCTGCAGCATGTGGGGGTCTTCCTGGACTAGGGATTGAACCTGTGTCTCCTGAATTGGCAGGTGGATTCTTTACTACCGAGCCACCAGGGAAGCCTCTAGAAATATATTTTAGAAAGGCTTCCAATAAATATATATATCTTATAAATTCATATATTTAACTGCTAATTTCAATGAAAATATGCTATGTGAAGACTCATTTCTTCAAGAAACAGTTATTCAGTGCAATGTAATGTTTCATACCCTAAAGATAAAAAAATGCAAAAGATAAAAATCTTAGGAGGTCTAGGTGTTTTTAATGAGGACAAGCATTAAAGTAATTGAAATTTGAATTGCCTATGGGGGCCTTTCCACATTATTTTAAAATGTATTTCTCAGCTTTTTGTTTTGATCATTCTTCTAATAGTGAGTCTAATTCATAAACTTGCATATACCTAAAAAGTCATTTTATGACTGAATTAATGTTTACGTACATTTGATATATATTTCATTCTCTTTTAATTACTTAATCTGTTATAAGAATGGTATATTGAACAGTATATATTATTTTTACAACTAGATCTTTTAGACAGTTTTTTTTTTTTTCAGCTTTTGGAATATGCTGTTGTAGCATGAAATAGCTGAAATAGTCCAGTGCCTTTGCATAATGCAATTAAAATCGAGGTTTCCAAAAATGAGACAATCAAGGGAAAATGACCTTCAACTTCATTCTATCCATAACTATCGTGTTAAGGGAAAGAAAAATTTATTAATATGCTCTGTCTTCTCAGGCTCCTAAGATAATAGATATTTATTTTTTCCTCTTTTAAGAAAGAGGTTATATTTTATTTATTTTCTATACAAAACTATAGTACAGAAGTTTCACTAGTTTTTTAAAACATTTAAGTCAAATTAGCTACCAAACTACAAATTCTCTGGGTTTCATTTTGTATTTATTCTTTATTCATTTTCTGAACATAAAAGAAAAGATTAAGAAATGATAGCTTTGCAACTAAATTTTGAAATAGTTTGTCTACATATATTGCATACATCAAGAGATCCATATGATTTCTATGGCTATTGCCTGAAAATTTAAGTCAGTTAATTAAATGAGTATTGATTAAGACCTTGAGTTAAGATACTTAGCTAACATCTTTCTGGGCCTTATCATCTTTCTGATGAGCTATGATGAAAAGTGAAAGTCTCTCAGTCAAGTCCGGCTCTTTGTGACCCCATGGACTGTATAGTCCATGGAATTCTCCAGGCCAGAGTACTGTGGGGAGCCTCTCCCTTCTCCAAGGGAGCTTTCCAACCCAGGGATCAAACCCAGGTCTTCCCGCACTGCGGACAGATTCTTTACCTGTTGAGCCACAAGGGAAGCCGGATGAGCTATGATAGGAGTTTCCAAAGCATTGAGTACTTTGAGAATTGGAGAGCTATAAGACATCCTTTTCAATTGATGCCAGTAAAATTTAGTGTCCTTTTCTTGTTTCTTGATCAATCCTTCTCCAAGATCTGTGGGTATTAGTGTTATTTCATTTCTGGCAGCAAACCAGTGTTCGTTCTTTCTTTGCTGTAGAAACTCAGAGACATCCCAGATGGTAATAATAAAATATTTACAATGGTCAGGTGTGATGCTAAGCAAAGCACAGTTTTCCCAACAGTTCTGTGAAGGAGATATTATTATTATTATTCCCATTTTCCAGATGAGAAGTGTAGGTTTAGAGAAACTAACCTGTATCCTCAAGGTCATAGCTAGTAAGTTGCAACTATGCAATGTGGGGATTTAAAACTCAGTCTTGATGCCTCATTTCACACTCACTATTGTTTTTTGGTCTTCCTCTTCTAATTTGTGATTATTGGGGGAGATCTTAGTACCCTTGCTCCTTTGAGCCATGTGTAACCATTCTCAGGAATTCTCCTTTAGGTTGCCTTGATTAACTGTAGGATTTACAACAGAATTGAAATAATTTTCGTTGTATCAATTCATCAAATGAGAATGACTTGAATTCCATTTCTACTTCTGTATTCTTTAAGACAGCATTTCTCCAGCTTCATGGTTGCTGAGAGGAGAAACTAACTAAACATTTAGCTCTTGTTTTCCCTGATGTGAAGTGTTAGTCACTCAGTTGTGTCCATCTCTTTGTGACCCCCATGGACTATAGCCCGTCAGGCTCTTCTGTCTATGGACTTCTCTAGGCAAGAATACTGGAATGGGTTGCCATTCCCTTCTCCAGCAGATCTTCCTGACCCAGGGATCAAACCCAGGTCTTCTGCACTGCAGGCAGATTCTTTACCATCTGAGCCACCAGGGAAGCCCTGGTTTTAGTGCTCCTCAGTTATTCCTGCTCTTTCCATGTTGCTCCTGAGTATAAGTTGAGATAATAATTAATTTTGACAATGAGTTGGATTCATGGAGAGTCTTCTTATTCAGGAATAAATAAATAGTAGGCTTTCATTTTCAAGTTTTTCAGTTTCTTCCGGTATTGATTCTATTCTTTGTTTATGCTTGTCAAAGTGTTATATTTTTGAATTTTCATGTTATGCAAAGTATTTGAGTTACAAAAAGGGGATTCATTCCTTTAGATGGTGAAAGGATGAGAGAGAGAAAAGCAATGAGTGAATATAGTGATTCATTGATACAATGGTTTCAATCTTTAATTTTTTTACTTTACATTCAATAAAATTCACTTTTTATATAATTTGATAAATTTTGAAGGAATCTTAGAGTTATGTATCTTACCAGCACCATCTTAGTACAGTTCTAGCTCCTGGAACCATTCCATTGTGCTTATGCCATTGTAGCCAAACAAATCCTCCTACCTTCAGCCTCTGGCAGCCAGTGAGCTGTCCTATATCCCTATATTTTTGCCTTTCTCAAACTGTTATATAAATGGAATCATTCAGAACATTACCTTTTGAAACCATTTTTTTCCCCCACTCAACATAATGTCCTTAATAGCTGTCTAACTTCTTGCATCTGTCAATATTTTGTTCCTTTTTATTATGGAGTAGTATTTCATTGTATGAGTGTTTAGCCATTCAGAAGAAGGACATTTGGGTTGTTTCCAGGTTGGAGCAATTTTGAATAAAGCAGCTATTAAATATTTGTGTAGAGGTTGTACACGTAGATTTTTCACTTCTCTTGGATGTATACCTCAGAATAGGATTGCTGGATCATATGGTAAATATATGTATAACTTTATAAGAAACTGCCAGACTATTTTCCAAAGTGGCTATACTGCTTTGGCATTCCTTCCAACGATAATGAGAGTTCCTGTTGCTCCACTTCTGGTAAGGCCTTTTCCCTCCTTGTTTTAGTCATTCTAATAGATCCACTAAGATATTTCATCGTGATTTTAATTTGTATTTCTCTAATAACAAATGATGTTCAATGCTTTTGCCAACATTTTATTTGTTGAGGTGTCCATATATTTTGGCCATCTTTTAAATTGAGTTGTTGTTTTCCTTTTGTTGAGTTGAGAGTCTTTTATATACTCTGGAGACAAGTTCTTTGTTAGATATATTACTTGATATTTTCCTTTCATCTCTTTCTCCTCTTAATTCTCTTTCTCTAGCAAGCTTTTTTTTTTTTTTGCTCAAGTCCAATTATCAGTTTTTTCTTTGATGAGTTGTCCTTTTGTTGTATCTAAGAACTCTTTCTCTAACCCAAAGTCACAAAGATTTTCTCCTACTTTTTAAAAATCCTATCATTTTGACGTTTGTTTGTCAGTCACTTTGAGCTGATTTTTTGCAATGTGTCATTCAAGGGTTCTTTTTTTTTTTTTTTGGTCATGCCATGTGGCAATTGGGATCTTACTTTCCTGATCAGGACTTGAAGCTGTACCCCCTGCTTTGGGATAACCACTGGACCTCCAGGGAAGTCTCCCAATGATTCTTTTTCTTTTCATTACAGATTTAATTTTTATTATGGATTAAGAGATGTTGTTATTTTGTTGTTTAGCCATTAAGTCTTATCTGAGTCTTTGTGATCCCACGGACTGTAGCCTGCCAGGCTCCTCTGTCCATGGGATTTTCCAGGCAAGAATACTGGACCCAGTAATTCTTAAAATCACTTAAATGACCAGACTTCCCTGGCAGTCCAGTGGTTAAGAAGCCACCTGCCAGTGCAGGACGCACAGGTCGGATCCCTGGTCTGGGAAGGTTCCACCTGGCATAGAGCAGCTAAGACCACGTGCCACGACTACTGAGCCCTGGCTCTGGAGCCTCCCTCGAGCGCGAGTTCTGCCACGACAAGAGAAGCCACCGAAATGAGAATCCCGAACATCACAAGAAGAGGAGCTCTGGCTTGCTGCAACTAGAGAAGGCCTGCTTGCAGCAACAAAGACCCAGCACAGCCAAAAAGAGAAATCACTTAATGACCAATATGTGTAGCAACTCGGAAAGCAGATAATCGTATTTTAGATTTCAGATTAGTTAAGTGGATGCACAAAGAGGATAAAGAGTTATTTCAGGATTATCTGGCAAATGAACGCAGTCTGAACAGAGCCATGATTAGTTAATTTATTTGCTCTTTATCCAATGAAAAGATTTGTATTTTAAATAACAAGCGATCAATCAATCACATTTTCAATTTTAATTATCATTTGGTGGAAGGTTACTAATAATGTAACTCTCCTTTACATTTTCACTTGGATATAGAAAGTATATGCTTGGATATATAAAAAGTAGCTCTTAAAATGAGAAATCAAATTTATTTTCAATTGTCTCCTCTATTTCAATTGATATACTTTAGTGGCCATTTAAAGAGATAACTTTCTCAGATTTTTTCAAAAGAAAAGCCATCGTTCTATAAAATTAGCTGTAGTTCATTTGGAAAATTCTTCCTAAAAAGGATGTTAGGTCTATCCCTGCTCTCCAAAATTTTACAGTCCTCTAGAAGAAGATATCAAGCAGTTACATAGCTTGCTATAATACAGATAGAATATGGCAAGTATAATAATAGAGTACAAAATACTATGAGAGGAAGATAAAAGAAGTTTATTTTGGTTGGAGGAAATCATATTAGGTTTGGTGAAACAGTTGAAATCTGAGTTGAATAGTGAAGAGTGGATTTCATTTTCACAGGTAGAGATTGGATAAAAAGTATTTCAGATCCAGAATAAACAGCAAGAAGAGACACATAGAGATGGAAAAATATTAGAGGGCAGGCAGAATGGTTAGTAATCAGTCCCGACTGGCTACAGAGTAGGAGACAAGGAGTGATTAGTCAAAGAGAAAGCTGGAAAGAAAATTGATATGGTATCATGGAGAGTCCCCAATTTACCTGAGTTTGGTCTTTATTCTTTAGAATATGAATACTCCTGCTAGGGTTTGGCTTTATTGTCCACCTCGCTCTCATCCCCAGATAAAAGCTACCTTCAAATAAAATCATCTTCATCATCACATAATCTTGGATATGCCATATTTTCACAATCTTGTGAATAAAAGTTACTTTAGGAAATGTTGCTATTTTCATCTATTTTGTAACATAAAATCTAAGGAAAACAATATGTTTACTCTCTGCACAGATAACTTTATGCCAAGCTCCCTTAGATTCTCCGTGTCTTTCGATCAGATTGCCTTTTCTTGAATAAAAAATTTTGGAGCTTTTGCTACGTGTCAGGATTTTAGTTGAGGGACTAATTTATTTCAAATGCTAAACAATAATAAATTTAAAATTATAGCTGTCACTGAGATGCTTTTGTGCAAATGTAACTTGTAGAACACTTAGGAAAAAAAAAATGAGCATTTTAGTAGTTATTGCTTATCTGGTTTGTCTCATTTGAGCACCAGAATCTTGACTAATGTCTGAGAATTAGACTAGGTATTTTTTTGTAACAATGCTTGCAAAAAGTTCTTTAGTTCAGGACTTTACAAAGGTAATAAAAGAATACATAGGGAATAATGGAACTTGTAGGATAGAATGAAAATTACCTGTATTTAAAGATACAATAAGTTAAGCATATCCTTGCAATTATTAATACTCTTCGGTGGGGTTTTGTATGAAGTTCTGAGCTTCTGCAGTATCTCTCAGTCCTGTCTGGATTTCCTTTCTTCCAGATAGAGCCTGATCACATTCTGAATACCATATCTTTCCCAGGAGTGTTTGTGTTGGCATTGAAAAGATTTTTAAGGTCATTATTATTATCTGTATATTAATGTCACTTGATGCTTTTTTTAATTTGAAAATTGTTAAGGAATTTTATTAAAAATTAACTTAAACGTTACTGAAAGTACTGAGTTTTGTCCTCTGATTGTGGACTGTTTTGCCACTGTCACTTTAATCCCCTACCGTTATATATCTGTTACCCTGTTAATGACAGGTCTCCAATCAGTGTCTTCTGTCTTGAGAACGAGTATTTGGCCATGATCACCGTTTGGGGAGCTGTAGGTGATGGGAAGGTTATTTTCAGTTATAGCTCACCTTACAAGGTCATTTCTGGATGAGAGTTCAGGCTGAAAACAGACCCCATTGGGCAGAATGATGGTCCTTGCAGTATCACACGTGACCAGAAGCAGAGTCTGTGGGGATGTGCTCACGTTTAGGGAATGGAAGCCCAACAGTGGATCAAAGATGTGATGATGCCCAGTAAGAATGGTATCTCACAGCTGAAAAAAATTAGAGGAAATATCAAGACCTGAGTTCTTGGCAAGTGCTTCATCTGGATTTTAGTTTTTTCTTTTAATGGAAATGAAACATTGAGGAGAATGAAAAAGTTGGCTTAAAGCTCAACATTCAGAAAACTAAGATCATGGCATCTGGTCCCATCACTTCATGGCAGATAGATGGGGAAACAGTGGAAACAACGGCTGGCTTTATTTTTCTGGGCTCCAAAATCATTGCAGATGGTGATTGCAGCCATGAAATTCAAAGACGCTTACTCCTTGGAAGGAAAGTTATGACCAACCTAGATAGCATGTTAAAAAGCAGAGACGTTACTTTGCCAACAAAGTTTCATCTAGTCAATGCTATGGTTTTTCCAGTGGTCATGTATGGACTATAAGGAAAGCTGAGCGGTGAAGAATTGATGCTTTTGAACTGTGGTGTTGGAAAAGACTCTTGAGAGTCCCTTGGACTAAGAGGAGATCCAACCAGTCCTTCCTAAAGGAGATCGGTCCTGGGTGTTTATTGGAAGGACTGATGTTGAAGCTGAAACTCCAATACTTTGGCCACCTGATGCGAAGAGCTGACTCATTGGAAAAGACCCTGATGCTGGGAAGGATTGGCAGCAGGAGGAGAAGGGGACGACAGAGGATGAGATGGCTGGATGGCATCACCGACTCAATGGACATGGGTTTGGGTGGACTCTGGGAGTTAATGATGGACTGGGAGGCCTGGCGTGCTACAGTTCATGAGGTCTCAAAGAGTCGGACACGACTGAGCCGACTGAACTGAATTGAACTGAAGCATTCTTTTATTTTACTTGAGAAGGTCTGAAAACAGTTTTGTTCTTTTAAATGCTTTATTTCACATAGGCTGAAGTAGTAACAGATCTCCTCAAATCTTCTACACTGTATTTGTTTATTATTTATTTTTATTTTTTTGGCTATGCTGCATGGCATATGAGATCTTGGTCGCCTGAACAGGATTGAACCCTCATGCCCTGCAGTGGAATCTTACATTATCTTTATAAGTTATATCTCAACACTTTTCCTTTCCAATAGATGGTAACTTGCCAGCCACTTTGTATTGAAAATCAAACTCCAGGAAATGCAATTTTTCAAATCCATTAACTTTTATTCAACTCTTAGGGTAATAAGTGTAGAAGGATCACGTCATTTTTCTGCAGTGTATGATCTAATATATTGCATTTATCTGACCTTTTTCTCTGACTGTCCTAAGGATAGGCTTATAAAACTAAAAGAAATCTTCCCACAGATTTTATAAATACTGTGTTTCTCTTTTGATGTCTGTCTTTGCTTTAATATCATAAGGTTATTTCACCCTAGTTTATTTTGGGATCAGACAAGTCAAATAAACCTTTTCTGGAACTGGATTTAACCTGGTTTAACCAATTTGCTGTCCCATGTAATGACTGATAGCCATAAACACAAGCAAGAATATTAGATGCATGATTTTCTGATATTGCTTAAATTGTGTGAGCTTATAAATTCAAGAGTAACAGATATATTTAATGTAAATTTTATGGGCTAATCACTTTCATAATGCCAGTTTAAAAAGAAAAATAATTATTTTATACATTTGCACTATTGAGCTAAAAAATAATACTCGGTAAATCTATATATATAGTATTATTTGCTATCCATGATAGTTATCAAGTTTTTGTTTAACTTTGTTAGTTCTCATAGATTCTATTTAGATACCAATGAATGACTGTTTGCCTTGAGAAAACATGAATTTATAAATATAAATAGCTAAAATGTACAAGAGTAAGAGTCTGTTGACTAAATCAGACTACTATTTGGATAAAAGACCTTGCATATCAACTTAGAAAGTCCTATCTCTATTTTTGATAAAAACTTAGATTATTGTATCACTGAATTAATTCTTTCATCTGAGTACAAAATGTTCTATTCATGAATGCCTCTTTTATAGCCATCTTCTTCAGTTATAAAAGAAAATCGAGAACACATCTCTACTTCTGAACATCGTATTTTCACGTATTCTTGCTTTCTTATTTCAGAAGAATTATCCTGACTTCAGTCACACTCCTTTTACTTATCCTAGGACTTGACTATGTCTAAGAGGTGCTTTTCTTTTTTTCCCAGTTTTTTTCACCTTCATCATTATAGAGACTGGGGCAAGGATGAGCCTGATGGTGAGGTTAAGGAAACCCAGCTGCTGTGGAGAAGAATGCTCTGGTTGAGAATTTAGCAACCTGACAGCCATAATCCTTCTAGAGTTCTTAGCAGTATTGATTCTGTTGAACTTTCTCTCCTTCCTGAAACTCTTCCTAATAGGACTGTAGAGCTCCATTCACATGTTTGTGTTAACCCCTCTGAAGTAATGGTATTCACACTTAACTGAACCTGAATGTGTGCTGAGCTCTGTGACAAGTGCTCTACATGCATTATCTCCATTTCATTCTCCCATCCATTGTATAAGGTAGGTACAATAATTATCCCAATTTAAATTATCCCAGTAATTATGCCGATTAAACTGAGGCTTAGTATTGATAGTTTGCTCAAGATCACACACTAAGTCAGTGGCAGAGCGAGGGGTACATACTCACATGTGTTAAGCAGAATGCTTGTCCTTAAACAGAGCCTGTGATACCACCTCTACATGCCAGATGCCTTTGTAGTGACTGGAAATACAAAGGTGAAAACACCTCAAATACAGAGGTGGCAACATTGAGTACTCATGGAACTTACACTGTAGTTCTGTGGGAAACATGTTAAAGGGAAAACAAACTAAACAGTGGTTGTTCAGTCACTCAGTTGTGTCCGACTCTTTGCGATCCCCTGGACTGCAGCACACGAGGCTACCCTGTCTTTCACCATCTCCTAGAATTTGTTCAAACGCTTGTCCATTGAGTCAATGATGCCATCCAACCATTTCATCCTCTGTTGATCCCTTCTCCTCCTGCCTTCAGTCTTTCCAGCTTTTCCAATGAGTCAGTTCTTCACGTCAGGTGGCCAAATTATTGGAGCTTCAGCTTCAGCTTCAGCATCAGTCCTTTCAATGAATATTCAGGACTCGTTTCCTTTATTTTTTTATTTTATTTTTTTTTCACCTTGCATAGCTTTTTTTTGTTTTTTGTTTTTTTCCTCCCTTTTATTGTTTTTGTCATATAATGCCATGATATCACCATGGGTTTACATATGCTCCCCCTCCAGAAATCCACAAAATCTTGTGTTTCAGAAACACGGACCATAAAGTGGAAACTCATCATGATAATCGTTTCCTTTAGGATGGGTTGGTGTGATCTCCTCGATGTCTATGGGACTCTCAAGAGTCTTCTCCAACACCATAATTCAAATAGCATCAATTCTTTGGTGCTCAACCTTCTCTATGGCCCAATTTTCACATCCATACATGACTCCTGGAAAAACCATAGCTTTGACTAGATGGGCCTTTGTTGGCAAAGTGATGTCTCTGCTTTTCAGTATGTTGTGTAGGTTGGTCATAGTTTTTCTTCCAAGGAGCAGGTCTCATTTAATTACATGGCTGGAGTCACTGCCCGCAGAGATTTTGGAGCTCAAGAAAGTCTGTTACTGTTTCCATTTTTTCTACATCTATTTGCCATGAAGTGATGGTAAAGAATCTATAACCTGACTAAGATGAGGGAATTCCCGGCAGAGGAAAAGCAGATGCAAAGGCAGGAAGGTAGCAAGCATATTGCATTTTGGGGAGTTATCAGCAGTCCTGAATGGCTGGAAGACAGTGTTTGGGGGAGGTCACAGGAGATGAGACTGGTGAGTCAGTCTGGAGCCAGGTCATAAAAAGCTTTATTTATTAGCATGACTGATTTGTTGTTTTCTGCCTAGTGTTTCCCCAGGCACTTCTTTATCATTCTCCTCCATCACTTCCTCTTCCTTCCCTTGTTATCTAGATATTTGTGTCTCTCAGAGTTCTGCTTTCTATCTTTGAGTTTCTTCTTTCACATATTTATACTTCTTCCCAGATCCAATCATCCAGCCTTATACCTCCGCTGAAATTCTCATCTTTCTTCTGTCTCTATCTTCCACCCACTCTTGAGTTAATATTTTCATCTGACTTCTGTAAACTTTCTCCTTTTTATTCTTCGGGTCCTTCAAACTTCAGTTTAGTTCGGTCGCTCAGTTGTGTCCGACTCTTTCCAACCCCATGGACTGTTTTTTCATGTCCATTTCTTACTGCTGCTTCTTAACCTGCATACAGATTTCTCAAGAGGCAGGTCAGGTGGTCTGGTATTCCCATCTCTTGAAGAATTTTCCAGAGTTTGTTGTGATTCACACAATCAAAGGCTTTGGCATAGTCAATAAAGCAGAAATACATGTTTTTCTGGAATTTTCTTGCTTTTTTGATGATCCAACGGATGTTGGCCATTTGATCTCTGGTTCCTCTGCCTTTTCTACATCCAGCTTGAATGCCTGAAAGTACATAGTTCACATACTGCTGAAGCCTGGCTTGGAGAATTTTGAGCATTGCTTTGCTAGTTGTGTGAGATGAGTGCAATTGTGCGGTAGTTTGAGCATTCTTTGGCATTGCCTTTCTTTGGGATTGGAATGAAACCGGACCTTTTCCAGTCCGTGGCCATTGCTGAGTTTCCAAATTTGCTGGCTTATTGAGTGCAGCACTTTCACAACATCATCTTTAAGGATTTGAGATGTCCTTCAAACTTAATATGTCTAAAAAGATATCACTGTTTGCTCCCTACCCCTCAAAAAGTCTCACATATATGGACTAGATTGAAGGGAAAAACTAGAAGTTGGCTTTATAATGTGTTTTTAATAATTAAGGTATATTAGAGCACTTTACTATGTAATGAATAACTCAGATATGTGTTGTCTTGAGATTATGTTGGCAAATGGAAAACCCATTATGTTCTGGAAAAGGACTTACATTTGACTATGACTATTTGTGAGAGACAGGTCCAGTATTAAGAAGTTTTGCCTCCTTGTTGTTTTTCTGAAAAGTTATATGGGGTGATGCTGGGAGCCATCAGGATGCCCCCTTGCTCGGATGACAAGGTCACGAGACTAAGAAAGAAATGGCAAAGCTGACTCTCTTTATTGGGGCATCCCGGGCTAGGCTCCCCCTGGTATTTTTCTTGGGAGTTCTGTCCATGCTCGGAACATTGGCTCATCTCAGTAGGTCAGTCCCAGTTGGAAAGATTTGGTCCTGAGATAATCCCCCCAGACCTTATCGACCAGAGGATCTGGGAAGGTGGATCACCTTCCCCGGGGGCTAAGGAGGAATGAAAGGACTACACCTCCTACTAGTTACTGGGAAGTTTACCAAGAGTTCTCGGGTTCATGGCAAGGCCACCACCAGAAAGGCTCGTACTTGGGTCACCTTTCCACCTCCCACTCTCCCGACCACTTCACAGAGGAGGCTCTCTTCCTTGAAGAAACCG
This sequence comes from Antilocapra americana, assembly GCA_007570785.1. Taxonomy (NCBI): domain Eukaryota; kingdom Metazoa; phylum Chordata; class Mammalia; order Artiodactyla; family Antilocapridae; genus Antilocapra; species Antilocapra americana. Next base: position 4,827,241 of record ML662441.1, read on the forward strand.
AGCTGGAATGGGATTTAGGAATGCTCAAAACTGTGGCCAGCATAGTTGGAGATATTGATTGCTTTAGAATAGAGTAGACATAGGAATTCATTATAGTAGTTAAGGTTAATAGGGTTTTATTGCTAAAGCAGTGCTTCTAGACTGTCTCTTAGTCCTCTTTCCTCTTTCTAAACTGTTTCTTTGTCCTCTTTCCTTGTAAGAACCAGAGTAGGTTACTAGAATAAAACAGTTTCAAGCTTTAGCCCTTCCCTCTAGCTTCTACATAGTTGTATCTGATAAGAGAAATGTAACCTTTCTACTTAGATTGATGTACTTATCATGATTGAATGAAGTATACTGAAGACATTCAAATGGTAAGCATACTATTGTTAAATCTAATTACATAGAAATCTGACTTCTGCAAGGGGAATGTTTCATGATAGTTTGGGGAATGAACTCAATAAGGTTGCTATGGAAGGTAGAAAACAAAAAATTGTATAGAATGATAGGTGATGTAATGATGTAATGGGGATGTCTTTTGGCTATAAAACTGTAAACCAACAACAATAAATGAGAGACTGCTCCATCACCACACATCGACTCAGCTCACTTCTTTGCCAACACCACTCATCCCTCAAGACCCCCGGACCCACCAAGGCTGGACCCTGGCAGGGTGATCTCATATTTTAAAAAGTCCTCTACTGTACCTGCACCAACTTTATGGGTTCTTTTTACTCTCTTTTTTCAGTTCAAAAGCCCATGCTCCCAGGCCACTCTGAAGGTTACGTACCTGGAAGGTATGGCAGGAGAAGGATGCTGAGGAAAGGGTGGGACAGAAGATAAGTGTTTCCTTGTGCCTCTTCAAACTGAGTTTGCTGTTGTGATAAAGGTAGTAGAGATTCCTGTATCATCTTGGAGCAGACTAGGAGTTCGGCTGCTCTGAGGAAGGCAGGGTCATTGTTTGAGTAAGTGAATCACCTGGGATCACACTAAACTCATGACGTCTAGAGTGATTTAAATGAGTTTCTCCTAGAAGAGAAGTAAAAGCGTCAGAGCAGGAGTATGCATATCCTGCATGCATTATTACTGAACTTCCTTGGTTGTCCTCAAATTTCATAGGAAAAAGTGTAATCTCATAAAGGGCTTTGTTTTATTAACTGTTTACTTTTTTTTTTTTTTTTTAGTTTCTTTGTTTTGGCTGCACTCAGTCATCATTGCTTTCCCTGGGCTTTCTCTAGCTGTAGCACATGGGCTTCTAACTGTGGTGGCCGCTCTTATCGGGGAGCGCAGGCTCTGGAGTGTAGGTGCCCAGTTGCTTCACAGCACGTGGAATCTTCCCTGATGAGGGATCAAACCCATGTCCCCTGCAGAGGCAGGTGGATTCTTAACCACTAGACCACCAGGGAAATCCTTGTTTCATTAACTTTTATGTCCGCCAATTCCTGTGTCTGCAGACATATTATTTGAATGCTTTTTAGCTAGGTACCCACATTCTGTATGCTCTAAATTGCTTCAAAGCTGGCAGGGACAGTTCCTGCAAACATAATGTAGTTGCAGTATACCTTCTACTTGGTCCTTACCTCTCTCTCTCTCTTTTTTTTTTTACCTCTCTCTCTTTTTAAAAAATCTTTAAAAATTTATTTCTAATTGGAGAATGATTGCTTTACAGCCTTGTATTGTTTCTGCTGTACACCAATGTTAATCAGCTATACGTATAAATATACCCCCTCTCTCTTGAGCCTCCCTCCCACCCCATCCCCCATTCCACCCCTCTAGGTTTCAGCTCTGTTTTAACTCACCCTTATTTCTGGTTCCCAAAGCTTATAAATTTGAATTGCCTAACAGTCTCTCGCTCTCTTTCTTTGCAAATGATGAAGTTATGGTCTACATTCATAGCCGTTTAATGGAAGAATTTACCTAAAACACACACAAGACAAATGCATACACATCATTTAAGATATTTCACCTAATCGTGCCCCAAGCCATACAGATATCTACTGTTTAGCTCTCTAGGAGGCTGAAGTTATCTCTCCCAAGATGGTTGCTTCAGTTGGTCGATAATGTGATCAGTGATTGAAGCTTCTCTAGGCTTCTGTTTTGCAGTCTGCAAGTGTTATGTCACCTTGTTGCCACAAATCCAAGCATCATGTGTTTGTGTAAGAGCTAAAGCCAAAAGCAAGGGTGGGGGGAGGTGGGGGCTAGGTCTTCCTCTGGTTGTGCCTCCTTCTTAAAAGGGAGGGAAATCTTTCCTAGGACCCATCCTGTGAAAGCCTCCTTTCATTTCATTGTTAGAACTGGATCATGTGCCTGCCTACCCTTTGAAAAATCCCTAAAAATGAACAGGATGGCATTTGGTTGGGTACATTGTCATCCAACCAAAATGGTTGGGAAAAATTAGAGGAATGTGTTTGGTAGTCAACCAACAAAGCTGATACATCTACACAGATAGAATTCCATTGAGTTTTAAATATCATAAATTTGCAATTAATTTACTGGATGTTTGCCTTCCTTAGATTTAAAGGGTGTTATCTTATATCAATATCTATCTATCTATCTCATAGATATGTGTATCTATATATCTATCTATATCTATCCATCTATCTCATATACATGTATCTACCTCAATGGAAGGAAAAGTTGTTTTTAAATTCTTTTTCTGTTTAGCTATTGTTATAAGGATTTTTGTGGTTGATATTTCCATGGTGATCAAAAACATTGTCATCTAAAAGTATTTCTTTAGAACTTAACAACAAAAGACACAGTTCAGATGATGATCACAGGAACAATGAAGATGGTTCTTGACAACTGCTGAGAATGTGTTTTGAAAGAACTTATTCTGCAGTTGGATGTGATGTATGAATTACATTACTGAAGTTTTATCTACTTTTGAATGTTAAAATGTCATCAACAGTAATAGGAGTCTCAAATTTATATTCAAACTTCCGAGGGAATCTGTTAGAGATGGTCTAGCTAATAATTCTTATATTAAATATCCTCTTTTCAATTTCAAAGTTACACCTAGATAAATGAAATTTTTTAGGTGGGCTATCATTAGTTCATTCAGCAAATTTTTTGGATGCCTAATGTGTATCAGGCAGTATTACAGGACTTGGGAATACAACACTGACAAAAATGAAGTCCTTGCTCTCACAGAGTTTCTATACTAATAGGTAAAAAAGGTAGGGAGTAAAGACATAAAAATAAATATATATGATCTCACTGGCATTAGGATGACTGCTATCAAAAAGCAGAGAATAGTGTTGGTGAGGATGTGCAGAAATTCGAACCCTGTGCACTGCTGATGGGAATGTAAAATGGTACAACTGCTATATGAAACAGTATGGCAGTTCTTCAAACAGTTAAAAATAGAATTATATGATCCAGCAATCCCACTTCTCGGTATTTAGCCAAAAGAATTGAAGGCAAGAACTTGAACAGATATCTGCACACTTGGGTTCAAAGTAGCATTATAGCCAAAAAAGTGAAAGCAGCTCAAGTATCCATCAGTGGAATAATGGATAAATAAAAAATCTATACACATACATATAGGGCTTCTCAGGTGGGGCTAGTGATAAAGAACCTGTCTGCCAATGCAGGGGACGTAAGAGACTCAGGTTCAATGCCTAGGTCAGGAAGATCCCCTGGAGGAGAGCATGGCAATCTTCTCTAGTATTCTTGCTCAGAGAATCCCATGGACAGAGAAGCCTGGCAGGCTACAGTTCATAGGGTCGCAAAGAGTGAGACGTGACTGAGCATGACTTGGCATGCACCATGCTACATGTATATATACGTTTATGTATCGAGCCGTCTCTTGGTACCCATAGGGTATCAGTTTCAGAACCCCCTCAGATATCAAAATCCGAGGAGGCTCCTGTCCTTTGTGTAAAACGGTGTAGTATTTGCATACAATATGCATGTCCTCCCGTATTCTTTATATCAGCTCTAGAATACTGGTAACGCCCAATATAGTGTAAATGCTATGTATTTAGATAGTTGCCTGCCATGTGTCAAATTCACAGTTTGGTTTTTAGAACTTTCTGGAAAATTTTTTTGAAGATTTCCAGTCTGTGGTTGAGTGAATCATGGATGTAGAACCTTGGATATGGAGGGCCAACTGTACATAAAATGGAATAGTGTTCAGCCTTAGCGCAAGGATTCGGACGCAGGCTGCAATATGGGTGAACCTTGAAGACACTGTTAGATGAGCAATCCACAAGGGGACAAGTACCCTCTGATGCTGCTTATATGAGGTGTCCTCAGATTCACAGAGACAGAAAGTAGAATGGTGCTTGCCAGGGTCTGTGGGGAGGGGAAGTGGGAATATTGTTTATTGGATATAAAGCTTCAGTTTGGGAAGATGAAAAGAATTTTGGAGATTGGTTGCACAACAATGTAAATAATAGTTAAGATGGTACATTCGATGTGTATTTTACCACAGTTAAAAAAATAAAGTATCAGGAGATGATAAGGCTATTGAAAAGATAAAACGAGATGATTGTGGGAGCATGAGGGATGTTGGGGAGGTGTGAACTGTTATTGTACATTTGGTGGTCAGAGAAGACCACCCTAATGAGTGACTATCAGCAGAGGTGTGGAGTATCCGAAGGAGGGAACCCACATCTGGAAGAAGAGCGTTTTATGCCGATGTTAAAGCAAATGGGAATGGTCAAAGGTAGGGCCAGCTTGTGTTTCGGGAGCAGGGAGCTTGGCAGTGTAGCTGAAGCAAAGTAGGTGAGGAGGAGAGTGGTAGAATGAAATCTCAGAGGGGTGGAGGTGAACAGATCATGTTTCAGGTTATGACACTGAGTATGTATAAATGCATCCTTGTATGAATAAAATATGGGTATTATGTTTCTCTGTGACTGCAGGCATAGTGTTGGCTTTTTTGAAAGCAGATGACTGTATTGATTTAAATCGTATATGTTTCCCCTCTCTACACCTGCGGTTAACAGATAAGCATTTGTAGAGGCTCACACAGTCCCTGAACTAAATTTATATGATTCTTTCTCACGCCTTCAACCCCCCATGCCAGAATTTCTTCAGAGTCAGAAATTAAGCTTATCTTAAGAATTCTATTATTGTGAAAGTAAATTAAAAGTAATGAAAATCAAAGTATCAGCCTTACTGATTTCAGTATTATGAGTCATTCACTGGGCAGTATATACTAAGGTGGATTTTCTCAGTGTTTATAAATATCTAGCTAGAGCTTACTATGGATTTTATATATGAAATTGAATAATACATACATGGCTCAGTATATAGTAGTTGTTGTAGGGTGAGTTATTGTCAAAATACCATTTTATAAGCTAACCCAGATTTTTACATGGAACTGAAAAAAATGAAAACCAAACAAAAAAACTCAGATAATTATGAAATTCAGTTCAGTTCAGTCTCTCAGTCGTGTCCAACTCTTTGCAACCTCATGAGCTGCAGCACACCAGGCCTCCCTGTCCATCACCAACTCCTGGAGCCCACCCAAACTCATGTCCATTGAGTTGGTGATGCCATCCAGCCATCTCATCCTCTGTCGTCCCCTTCTCCTGCCCTCAATCTTTCCCAGAATCAGGGTCTTTTCCAATGAGTCAGCTCTTCCCATCAGGTGGCCAAAGTACTGGAGCTTCAGCTTCAACATCAGTCCTTCCAATGAACACCCAGGACTGATCTCCTTTAGGATGGACTGGTTGGATCTCCTTGCAGTCCAAGGGACTCTCAAGAGTCTTCTTCAACACCACAGTTCAAAAGCATCAATTCTTTGGTGCTCAGCTTTCTTTATACTCCAACTCTCACATCCGTACATGACCACTGGAAAAACCATAGCCTTGACTAGATGGACCTTTGTTGGCAAAGTGATGTCTCTGCTTTTTAATATGCTGTCTAGGTTGTTCATAACTTTCCTTCCAAGGAATAAGCATCCTAATTTCATGGCTGCAGTCACCATCTACAGTCATTTTGGAGCCCCCCAAAAGAAAATTTCTCACTGTTTCCACTGTTTCCCCATCTATCTGCCGTGAAGTGATGGGACCACATGCCATGATCTTAGTTTTCTGAATTTTGAGCTTTAAGCCAACTTTTTCACTCTCGTCTTTCACTTTCATCAGGAGGCTCTTTAGTTCCTCTTCACTTTCTGCCATAAGGGTTGTGTCATCTGCATATCTGAGGTTATTGATATTTTTCCTGGCACTCTTGATTCCAACTTGTGCTTCATCCAGCCCAGCATATATGATATACTCTGTATATCAGTTAAATAAGCAGGGTGACAATATACAGCCTTGATGTACTCCTTTTCCTATTTGGAACCAGCCTGTTGTTCCATGTCCAGTTCTACCTGTTGCTTCCTGACCTGCATACAGGTTTTTCAAGAGACAGGTCAGGTGATTTGGGATTCCCATCTCTTTAAGAATTTTCCACAGTTTATTGTGATCCACACAGTCAAAGGCTTTGGCATAGTCAATAAAACAGAAATAGATGTTTTTCTGGAACTCTTTTGCTTTTTCGATGATCCAACGGATGTTGGCAATTTGATTTTTGGTTCCTCTGCTTTTTCTAAAACCAGCTTGAAAAAAAAAAAACAGCTTGAACATCTGGAAGTTCACGGTTCACGTATTGCTGAAGTCTGGCTTGGAGAATTTTGAGCATTGCTTTACTAGCATGTGAGATGAGTGCAATTGTGCAGTAGTTTGAGCATTTTTTGGCATTTCCTTTCTTTGGGATTGGAATGAAGTGATTGTGATAATGGAGCAAACTTAAGGTTTAGCTTCAAAAGATGAGGTTAAGTTATATGTTATGTTATTTCCTCGATGTATACCCTTTGAAAGTTATGAGTCCCCTCTGAGCCTCAGTTTCTTCACTTGGGAATAATATTCATTCACACGGTTTCTGTAAGGATTCGCTGAGACATTGTAAGTGAAGCATGTGGGATACACGATTAATTGTTATGAAGTTATAAATCATATATCATAAATATCACTCAAACAGAAATCATTCATGCATTTGCAGTGGCTCTACTCTATATAGGAGGGAATAAGGGTAGAAATACTGCTAGAAGTGGCAGAGACATTGGGGGAATCTGTCTTGAGCTGTATTTCCATAGTAAACATAGTATTTTAGTTACATGGTATGTTTTGGGGGGCCTCCTGGGAAGTAGGGCTCCCTGACCACCACTATAAATTTAGTTATTCTGAATAGTAAAGGATATTTGAATGATTCCAAATCAGAGAAAATGCTGTGATATATATTTTATTAGTATATTCAATAACTAATATCTGCATATTGTGTGTGTGTGTATAGTAGAGAGATAGATAGTGGTTACCAAGTGCCAGACACTTTTATAATGCTTTACATGCAGTGGTATGCCATGGCCAGCTTGAGAAAGCCAATCTGTAAAATATGAGGAATTCTGTAAGCTGATTTGCTTTATGTTGGTAACTTGAAATGAGTCATGGAAGGAAATAAGCAGTCTCTGCAAGGCAACCTTATCTTAGAGACCAGTTGTTAAACATTTCCCATCACACCATTGTATGTGTATCAACTCATTTTAATCTCAAAATGACTCCATAGAATGAGTACCACTATCATTCCCTGCCGAGGTCCAGCTCTGGCGGGGTCCAGGGGTCTCGAGGGATGAGTGGCGTCTGCGGAAGAACTGAGCTGAGTTGGTGTGTGGTGATGAAGCAGTCTCTCTTTATTACTGTTAGTTTTGTGGGGTGATGGAGAAGTCTCTCCAAAAGGCGATGGAGAAGTCTCTCACTTTATTTCTGTTAGCTTACAGTTTTATAGCCAAAGAACATCCCCGTTACATCACAACTATTTTATGCAAACTTTTGTTTTTTGCCTACCATCAACAACTTTAACATTAAGCTCATTTTCCTTGCAAAAGGTCGGATTTCTGCATAATCAGACTTAACAGTAGTATGTTTACCATTTGAATGTCTCTAGCATACCTTTATTTAGCATAATGCGGGCAAATATTCACTGTCTTACAAGATAGCCTTTTCAGCAACTTATCCAGGAAACATAGGGCTAGAATCTATCTCAAAGAGAGGGGGTTGTAAAGAACTTACTTTCCATATCCGAGAGGGAAGAAGGCTGTAAATGGTTGCTATACTTTAAGAATGTATGCATTTCTTTTGTCCCCGGAAAAGGTGTGCCTCTCCACTCATCTCTGAATATTCAGGGTTTGACACAGGAAGCCTCCTGCCAAATGTTCCCTGACAAGGTGCAACTATGTAGAAGCTAGAAAGAGGGGCTTAAGCTTGAAACTGTTTTATTCTATTAACCTATTTTGGTTTTACAAGGAAAGAGAAAAGAAGACAAAGAGACAGTTTAGCAGCACTGCTTTAGCGATGAAACCCTATTAACCTTACAACTACTAAAAGGAATTCCTATGTCTATACTTCCCTAAAGCAATCAGTGTCTCCAACTATGCTGGCCACAGTTATGAGCATTCCTAAATCCGGTTCCAGTCTGTTTTTTTCAAGGAAGGGAGCCTCTTCCATGGAGTGTTCGGGGGAGTGGGATGTGGAAAGGTGACCCAAGTACGAGCCCTTCTGGTGGTGGCTTTGCCATGACCCCCAGAGAACTCTTGGTAAACTCCCCAGTAACTAGTAGGAGGTATAGTAATCTATTTAAATGTCCCTTATTCCTCCTTAGTCCTCGGGAAAGGGAATCTGCCTTCCCGGATCCTCTGAGGGAAATCAGGTCTGAGGGAATTATCTCAGGGTGAATTTTTTCTAACTGGTTCTGACCTGAGATGAGCTAAAACATAAACAAATGAGCATAAACAGAACTTCCCAAGAAAAATACCAGGAGGGGCCTTGCCTTGGGATGCCCCGAAGGAAAATCCACTTTGCAGTTTCCTTCTCAGTCTTGTGACTTTGTCATCCGAGTGAGAGGGCATCCCGATGGCTCCCGGCAATTCCCATTTTACAGATGTAAGGGACAGAGACACGGGAAGTTAAGGTCCATGGCCCGTGGTAACTCAGGTAATAAGTAGCAGAGTAGAAATTCTAGTTGCGGTGGTCAGGGTCCAGAGTTCCTGGCCTTGAACTCTTTGAGTTGCTACTAATGATTACCCCCAAAGAAGTGTTCTCTCCTTACAGTGCTTTCTAGAAAAGAAATGCAGCCTCACAATGAAGGTTGTAAGGTACTCTTAAAAGTCATCTATGTGGGTCTTCATCGACACTGGACAATATATCGAGTCTACTCTGGATTGTAAAGGGTTTGGGTCTCCTTCTGCATCTAAATAGCACTCACTGTTCTTCCTGAGACTCAGATTCCTCACCAAAAAAAAGTAAAGAATTTGGATTTTATTATGTCTAAAATATCTTCCAGGAGTAAAATTCTTGCTTCAGCAAAGCTTATCTATTTCTGCCTCTTAGCGCTATTGTTTGGAGACTCGGCATCCACTCCATGTGTAGCCCATAGCTCTACCATTGATTAAGCATTTGATTCCACTGGTAATTTTTCTCTGGTTGTTTTATGCAAGTATATTTTTTTGCACAAATTAGGTAGGTTTTAGACTAATAGCCTATTGTGATTTTCCAAGTTAGACTTTAAACTTTGTGATGGCAGAGACGCTGTTTGGTTCCCTGGTGTAGGCTCAGTGTCTAGTTCAAATTCATTTGTTGAATGAATAAATGACATTTTCTTTGACTGAATTGAACAAGTCAACTTCAGCAGGGATTAATATTGTGAATAGAGGTTGAATATGTTGGAGGTGGAAAGAAATTGGAAAATTGGACACAGATCAGTTTTATGATGTGATGTGATAATATGTGTGTTAAAATACATATTTGTGTCTATATACACAAAATATAGAAGAAAATGGGAGAAACTAGTAACACTGCTTTCTTTTTAGGGGTGAAGAGTGAGAGTTCAGTTGCAAGCCCTCTCAGAGTCTCTCCTTGTGAGAAGATGCCATGTTTTCTGCTTTCTGGGTGAGGGAACTAACTCCCCAAATTGCCTTACTGATGTGGCTTGACGACTGTATAAAACATTCTCCTTAGTGTAATAGGTGATGGGGGATTCCTGCTGTTCCCACTTTCTAGTTAAGTTCAGGGCCAAAATGCACCCCAGGGACGACTTAGTCCCTTCTGTCTTCTGTGTTCAGAGTCATTAATCGTCAGGAGCTATTTGCTGAGAAAGAGTGATGGGAAGGGCCTTGTTAGGGGTATGTAAAATCAATGAAAGACAAGTTACCTACCACCGTTTGGCTGTAATCCTCATTTTGCTTGGTCGATACCTGGACGTGGAGGGTGATCTGAGAAGGCTTTGAGGAAAGCTGACCAAGAGAATATGTCCTTTTATTTTATCAAAGGGACCCCATCTTTCAAGGAGTACTTTCATTTTCTAGTGTCATTGATTATAATGAAAATTTAGTTCATGGGATGATTGTCTATTAGGCAAGGTGCTCATGCTTATTTTTAAAACAAATTAAAATTAATACAGGGAAGATTTAAAGAAAAAAAAGTCTTCCATTGTTTTTCCATCCAAAATTTAACCAGCTTTATTGTGAAACATTTGTTTCCATTTTTACTTTGTATCGTACTTTGCTGGTGTGTGTAGGAAGTAATCTGGGCATTTTGCCCAGTTTGGTTTAATTTTTGTTTATTTGTGAAGTGTCTCAGATTGCATTATATTTATTGAATCATTACTGTTATTAGATGTTGCTAATGATACATCATAACCTGTTCTTGTCAGTCTAAGTTTGAAGCGATAAAAACTTCTTTTCCTAGGGCAGTCTTGTATGCTGTCTCAGTCATGAAATACCGCACAGTGGAACTATACCTGTAACTACCATTGAAGTTGAACTTCCCTGGATTGTGGTTCTTTAAGCATTTCTTCTCTGTGCTCATTGCCTAGTGCAAGATCAGAGTGGCTCTCTTCTGATCGCCTAGTTCCCTAGCCTTTTCTACTTTCCTCATCGCTTCAATCTTCCCTGTCTCTACCTGTCAAGGCTCCAGTCATCTTCAGAGGCTGACACCAGTTTTACTTCCTACAGGAAGGCTTTCCTTATCACAGTAACATTCACACCAAACTAGTGGATCTCTCATTTCCTTGAACCCCTATACTACTTGCTTTCTATACAATTCATGTGGTATTTATATTCTGTTGCCTTTCTCTTTTATTGTGATAAAAACTTCTAACACAAAATTGCCTGTCTTAAGCATTTCCAAGTCTGTAGTTCAGTAAGGTTAAATATGTTACATTATTGTGCAACTGATCTCTGCAACTTTCTCAACTTGCAAAACTTAGCTTCTGTGTGCATTCAACAGCAGTACCACATTGCATCACTTCAACAGCCCTGGTAACCACCATTATGCTTTTTGTTTCTATGAATTTAGCTACTCTAGGTAACTCACGTGAATAGTGCTCAGTTGCTTGAGTCTTGTCCGACTCTTTGCGATCCCATGGACGTAGCCAGGGTCCTCTGTTCATGGGGTTTCCCAGGCAAGAATACTGGAGTGGGTTGCCATTCCCTCCTCCAGAGGGTCTTCCTGACCCAGGTGTCAAACTCTCCTCTCCTGCATTGTTTGGTAAAGTGGATTCTTTACCTCTTAGTCACAGGGGTGGAGAGGCCCCTCATGTAAGTAGAATCATACAGTATTTCATATATTACATTTTTCTTGGTTGTAATTATTCACATATGTATTTTTTCTTTCCTACTAGATTTTAAGCTACCAGAAAGATACTGTCATGTACATTTCTGATTGTTCCTATTGATTAGAACATAAATGTTTTCATTCAATGCTTTGAATAAACTTGTATGGAATGAATAAATGGAGGTTTTCAAATTTAATCCATCTATTACTTTAGCTACATGCTGTGCATTCTGGTGGAGACCATGAGGGCTACTTCTGTAGCATTTCTTATTCTTGGATTTAAACATTTTTTTTTTTCTCAAGGTTTAATTTTGCTGGGAGATTTAATGTAGGTAATTTGTCTGGGAGTCATTTGTACTAAGTGTTTCCTAAATTCTTCCTTTTCTTGTAGGTTTCAGAATAGAAATAAATCCCATATATTACCAGTACCGTTCAACTAAGTCACAGTATTTTATACTGCTTTGCCTAACTTAATGACTTAAGCAGCCAAATTATCTAATTTAACTAACCTAATGACATTGCTGCTAAATTTACCTTAAATGAAAAAATAGAACCATAGAATTTAAAAAAGATAGAGTTCTCTAATTTTACACATGAAGTTGAGTCCAGAGAATTGGGTTTACAGGCGTATATAAAGAGTGTTGTCACTTTCCCTCTGAGATGGCACATTTCAGGCATCTACCAGTTGGGGAGGAAATTTTTGGTCAGACAGATTTTCTTTGCACAGTCATATCATTACCATAGGTGCTGATGTTGGCAAGGCTAACTCTCTTTCTGCCAGTTGCCTTTAGAGGGGAAATATTGTAGATTCTCGCACTGGAGGAGGTCTGCTGAGACTAGAAAGAGAAGTGGTTAGTGTGACAGATTCGCTGTCTTCTTCCTTTAAGAAGCACAATGAAATGGCTCTGATGAATGTATGGTGGTGGTGGTTCTCTTCTGAAAATAACTGTAATGTTTTTAAGATCTTGGGCTCTGAAAGTGCATTGCTGAGTTCAAATCCTGGCACCTGAATCTTGCTTGCTATGTGACTTTCAGCTGGTTACTTCATCTCTCTAATCCTCAGTTTGCTCATCTGTACATTGGGACTAGTATGTGTAGCATGGGGCCTCTCTGGTCGCTCAGTCGGTAAAGAATCTGCCAAAAATGGAGGAGACCTGGGTTTGACCCCTGAGTCAGGAAGATCTCCTGCAGAAGGAAATAGCAACCCAGGCAGTATTCTTGCTTGAGAAATCCCATGGACAGAGGAGCCCGGCCGGCTGTAGTCGGTCGAGTCACAATGAGTTGGCCATGACTTAGCAACTAACTACTAACACCATGAGTAGCATAGAACCGTCGTGAGGGTTAAGTGATGGCAACAATGTGCAGACACTTCATAATGCTTGATTTAATAACACATTAGACTCTCTTATGTCTAGAAAATATGTGGCTGCTTGACTGGGGTTTGATGGTCCACATCTCAGATGACCCATTTACAGGCCTAGGAAGTTGGTGCTGGCTTGGGGAAGAGATTCCATTCTTGCTGTCAGCTGCATTCTTAGTGCTCTTCCATGGGGCCCCAGCATATAGATAATTTGGGCACCCTGCTAACTTAGTGGTCTCAGGGTAGTTGGGTTATGTACATGGTGGAGGTGGTTTAGTCGCTACGTCATGTCCAACTCTGCTGTGACCCCAAGGACTGTAGCCTGCCAGGCTCGTCAGTCTATGGGATTTCCCAGGCAAGAAATACTGGAGTGGGTTGCCATTTCTTTCCTTCTCTGGGGACCTTCCTGACCCAGGGATCGAATCTACATCTCCTGCATTGGCATGCAAATTCTTTACCACTGATCCACCAGGGAAGCCCATATGTCCATGGGTTAGCTTCCAAATCACCCAAAGAGGATGCTGCTAAGCTTTCCTTTGGGCCTGATTATCTGCACAGAGTGTCTTCTGCTGTATTGTATTGGGTGCAGTGTGTCAGATTTGAGAAGAGGGGGCTGCACAGGATGTGAACAGCAGGAGGGGCAGTTTATTGGGGCCCATTAATTTAACAGACTGCCACACTTTTCATTTAATGGAAATATTTGGCTACTCTTAGTGTATAAGAGGATATTCACTTACTATTTCCACCGTTATTTACCAAGCATCTATCCTGGGCCAGGGCTTGTAGTAGGCACTGGGGATACACAATTGAACAAAATGCACAAGATCCTTGCCTTGATTAGGCGTACATCAGGCAATTAAACAAGTGATTTCATTAACGTGTGATTTTGATGGGTGCTCTGAGAATGGTAAGAGCTATTTGTTGGCAGGGTTAAGCAGGCATCTTAACGCAGCCTGGGGCTTCCTCAGTGGCTCAGTGGTAAAGAATTCGCCTGCAGTGCAGAAGACATAGGAGACCTGGGTTCGATCCCTGGGTCGGGAAAATCCCCTGGAGGGCAGCATGGCAACCCACTCCAGTATCCTTCCCTGGAGAATCCCATGGACAGAGGGGCCTGGTGGACTATAGTCCCTAGGGTTGCGAAGAGTTGGACACGACTTAGTGACTAAACGTTAACCTAGTCTGCAGGTTCAGGGGAATTCTGGATTCTGATGTTAAAAACAACATATTCAGTATGAGTTCAATGAAAGAAGAGAAGCAGAGTTAAAGCAGGTAAGGAAAAGTCTCTTTTGTCTGAATACTAAATGGTGTGAAACAGTTAATATGGTAAGATGTAGGGGAGGAGGCCTTCAAATGTAAAAACCGATTGCTGAAACGGGAAGCAAGTTTGTGTGTGATGTTGTTCGCTCACTCAGTCGTGTCTGACTCTGCGACCCCACGGACTGTAGCACGCCAGGCTTCCCTTTCCATCAGCACTTCCAGAGTTTGCTCAAACCCATGTCCACTGAGTCGGTGATGCCATCCAACCATCTCACCCTCTGTTGCCCCCTTTCTCCTCTTGCCTTCAATCTTTCCCAGCATCAGGGTCTGTTCCAATGAGTTGGCTCTTCGCATCAGGTGGCCAGAGTATTGGAGCTTCAGCTTCAGCATCAGCCCTTCCTGTGAATATTCAGGGTTGATTTCCTTTAGGATTATGTGTGTGATTGACGTTCCTTTCTGTAGTGGGACTGCTCAGGTTGTGCTGTTGGTTTACTGCCCTCTAACCTAGAGTCATGGGCCTGTGCTTGGAAACAGCAAGCAGCGAGGACTGCATTTGATACTCAGGAATCTAGGGATTGACCCGTCGACCTTGAGGTTATCAGTAAAATTCCCAAGTGATTCCAGAAGTGGAGAGCCAAGTATACCTGGGGTACATATACATATATGGAATCACTTTGCTGTGCACCTGAAACTAACATAGTTATTGTAAATCAACTATATTTCCTCCCCCCAGTAAATAAATAATAGGCACAGGATGGGAGCTTTTAACAGCTACCTCTGTCCACACCCTCTTACCAAATTACCAACTTCATGATATTCCCTTCTGAGAGGAGGAGCAGTTTCCTCCTACCTCCCCTCTACTCTTTTTGATATATCTGTGTTGTTGCCTTCCTTTTTGTTGGCAGAGGAAAATATTAGAGAATCACTGATTTCATGCAAGTACACTAAGAAGTTTCAAAAAAAAACAGTTCTTAAAAATATCATTGTCATTGTTGCACATAACCAGTGTCCAATTTCCTATTCAAAGTAGGAATTCTTATCAATTTAGGATTAAAAGGCGGCCAGTTTAATCAATTGAGGTATACTCACATGTGTAATGAGGAAGCTGGATTCAATCTAGTGACTTAGGCCTCATACTGTGTTTCTGCTTTAGAGATGAAACCCACGTGGTTCAGGTTTTATTTTTTATTGTTTTTGGCTCCATCATGTGAGCTCTTAGTTCCCCCATCAAGGATCGAACCTGTGTCCCTTGCATTGGTAGGCAAATTCTCAACCATTGGACCACCAAGGAAGTCCCCAGGTTTTATTTTTCAAATACGTTTTTGTTTTATTTTAACACTGATGAAAGCATACTTTGAAATTAAAAAGAAAAAGGTATAATAACAGGAATCAACAAACTTGAGTTAAATTAAAATCTCCATTTACTTTCAAGCCTGGCACCCCACCGTTACATCTGGCCAAAGGAAAATGTGCACAGTAGTACCTGGTTTCCTTTTATATTCATAATCCTGAACCTCCAGGGGCTCTTAATGCTGTCCAGAAATGTTACAGCAGTTCCCTCATCCCATGCATGCAGATTTCAGTGTATTGTTACTCTCGCTGGGGCAGGTGCTAGGTAGAAGAAGACATCCAGGAGTACCTCAGCTCTGAAGTTTCTGATTCAGTCAGAGTGGTGGGCCTTGAGATTTGTAATTTCTTATATAGCTTCCCATGTTTTACTAGTCCTGTGCGTCTGGGCTTGCCACGCTTGGCAAACTAGGGCCTTAGACCATTCACTTTATCACTCTATGTTATAAGTTCATTTCTCCACTCTCTTACACCTCTAACACCTCATCCCTCACCTTCACTCTCACCTTGCTTCTGGATTCATTGAGAAAAATTAAAACCATCAGAAGAGAACTTTCCATCAGCTCTCATCAGCACCACCATGCTTGTCCCCAAGTGGAGTCAAGCACATCACCGGCTCCAAATCTTACCAAGTATCTTTATAAGAAATATAGATACACATTTATTCTAATAAAATAGAGCTCATATCACTTTATATATTGGTTTGCTAAGTAATTGTTCATTGGGTTATACAGATAAAAACAAGACTAATGGAGGTTAGGACCTTTGAGAGCCTGTGTAGCTGAATCATTTTCAGACTTCATTTGATGTGGAATAATGAGACAGGAATTATACTCAAGAAGCAAAGAATAATACTCAAGAAGCAAAGGCGGGGGCGGGGTGTGTTTTGCATCCATGGGAAAATTAAGTAGATAAAAAAATGCAACAGTTATTCCATCATGATAGATCACTTCTGGAGAGCTGCTTATTAGTAGTTGCCAAACATTAATTGATAATATGTAGTTGAGTGACATCATCTGAATTCCTTTTTAAAAAATTCACTCACTATTGATGCAGATTAGGTGAAAGGGGGACAAGAGTATTAGCAAAACTAGTTAAGATATTGTAGTAATCCATGAAGACATAATGATAACCTGGATTAGAGTAGTATCAATGGAGACAGAGAAAAGTAGATGGTATTGAAGGTCTTTAGGAAGGTATTTAGGAGATGCAGACTTCCTGATGAATTGCCTATGATGGATGAAGGAAAGGAAGGAAACAATAGGATGCAAAGTTTGTGATTAAAAAAATAGTAGTTGCAATAATTTAAAATTTCCGTCTAAAATACTTTCTATATTACCCAAATTGTCACCTTGAATTAATAATGTTAAAAATGAGTCTAAACCATTTAGAAAGAAATGTAGACACAGGGTGAAGTAACTTCTGAAATATTTGAGTGCTTTATACAGTCAAAACAAAACTAAGCTGCAATTTCCTGGCAGTCCAGTGTTTAGGACTCTGAGCTCTCACTGCAAGAACTGAGGTTCCATCCCTGTTCGGGGAACTGAAATTACCACAAACTGGGTCAAAGGAAAAGAGAGAGAGAGAGAAGTATGCTGTGAAAAACATTTTCAAATTTACCTTTTATGACATAATATTTTATATTCAGAAAATATGAGGATATATATATATATAAACCTTTATTTTTTCAAGTGTAAATTCCACAAGGGCAGGGATTATGTTTCATTTTTCACTTCCCATGACACCCAATTGGAACTAAATAAATATAGGTAAATTATATTATATATATATGCATATATTATTTACACACATATGTGTAATATATATAATCTTACATATACTTTCTAAGTTTATATCTAAAATATTTTGTTTATAGTAAACATTTTGACTAATTTACTGAGTGACAGATACTTGAGGAGGCCAGTCTTCAATCCCATCAGTATGACCTTGTGTTACCGTATTTTCTTCAGAAGGATGTGGGGAATTTGTCTAAATAGATTGCATCACATTTCATCCTAGGAGATTCCTTCTAGCTCTAAGAAAGCCCAGGTAAATGTCAGGTTAATTTTCTAGTGAATGGTTCCTCTACCTATTTCAATGAAACTAACAGTTTGCTCTGAACTATAACGTCTTCTTTAGATGCCAGTGGACAGTTAGCATTAATGCTCCTGTGTGTCTATAAAACAACCTATGTGCTTCTTCTGGATTTATCAGCAAAGTATGGTTGCAGTTTCAGGGCTGGGGGAAGATGTGTACAATACAAACATTTTGATACTAAAACAATGCATTAAAGTTTAAGCTTTGTCAGTATATCCCCCACCCTCACCCCAGCTACGATGATGAAGTAACATTTCTTAATGTATCTCTGCTCCTTTGGCTTTTCTGATCATCATCTCTTTTATCCTGAGTTCTCTATTTTATCCTTTACTTTGCTGCCAGCAAGATCTTTTTAAAACTCAAATTTGATCCTGTTATTTCCTTGCCTGAAATTATTAAATGCTTCTTTATTGCCTTTAAGATAAAGTTCAGATTCTTAATAAGCCTTCTAAGATCCTGCACCATCTGACTTGGCCCTTCAGAGCAGGGCCCCACATCTGTGAATGGGCCATGCAAATTTTGCTTCTCATACAAATTCCTTTGGATTCCAAGCCTTCCTCCCTCCATGCCACCCAGGCAGTCTGCCTCTTTCTCTAGACTCATCTTAAGAGTCATTCCTTTAGGGGAGCCTTTTCTGAGTCTCCCAGGTTGAATTGATCAGTCTTACTTTGTACTACGGCCTCTACCTTTATAAGCTTTCATTGTTGCCATCTCTAATAGTTTAAAACGCTTCTTTTTTTTTTTTGCTCTTTGTTTTTGGCCGTACTGCAAGGCCTGTGGGATCTTAGTGCCCTCCCTGGGATGGAACACGAGCCTCCTGCAGTGGAAGGGCGGAGTCTTAACCACTGGACCTCCAGGGAAGTCCCAGTTTAATGCACTTCTTTGTTTTAACATCTGTGACATTCTCAAGGGTATGGACTGTATCTTACTTCATCCCCTGGGTAGCATGATGCATAGTGCAGAGAAGACACAAAATATGTTATCTGACTTCTTAAATGAATGGTAATGCTTTTCTTGGGAAAAACCATTCTTAAGAAGTAAACTCATGTGTGCAGGCTCTATTTTCTAGCTCCGCTGTTTTATTTTCCAAATTCCTACCACCAACAAGCTCCTTTTAAATGTGCTTAGGGGTCAGTATTTGTAGTCCAGGTTTTTGTTTGAGGGAGTGGGGGAAAAGAGGAAACAGCAGAAACAAAAGGTTATTACCATAGGGAGAAAAACATATTCTCTGAAGGATTATTATCACATATGACAACCATTCTCTCCCTAGCAACAGCTATTACTGTGTATCCAGAGATTCAGCTTGCCTTTCTCACCGGACATGAACACCCAGGAGACCTTTGTGCAGGGATCTAACAGCTCCCACTGAGCTTTTCCTTGAACAGTAGACTTCCGTCCTTCCAAAAGGACTTTCCAGTAAGGCCTCTTCTTTCTAACAGGTCTGTGAGCTCTATACGTGGCTTTATGCAGGTAGAGGATTTTCTTTTCATTACATGGTCACCTGGACAAAGCAAACTCCCCTGTCCACGCTCTCTTAGAGAAGAGAAGTGTGGGAAGTGTGGGCTGTCCCCCGCCACTGCCAGCTTAGGGTTGAGGTCTGTAGAGTTGCTTAGGACAAATACTCATAGTCGTATTTTGCTCTGGATGTACTTTTATCATGGTACATTGATTTTTTTCTTCCTTGCTCCATTTGAATGTCATCATGCTTACATCTTTAAAGTTGGTATTGGATTCCATTTTCCTTAAACTCCACTTGAATAAGTTATTTACTATTTAGAGCATAGAACAAGCATTTAAATAAATAAAATAAAGCGAGATAAATACCACATAAACTCAGGGGATGCTCCACAGAGAATATGAAGTCCACACTGTATTTCTACTGTGTCCTTATCAAACTTTTCACTAAGGTGTGTGTGTGTGTAGGGTGGGTGTGGAATTGGATGAACTGAGATGCTAGATAAGGCCAGTTAGGGTAGGTTGGGACCACAATGTTAAGCGCCTGTTTGCCTTGATAAGGAAGAGTTTAGGCATTATCCTTTGAACAATGGTTACTGGTAATAGATTTGTAAGTAGGGAAGTAACATGAACAAATTTACTTTGTTTCTTCTTAAAACAAAGTAATACTAAAATGAGGTAAAATTCTCCCTAAACGAAATGCCAGATGATCCGAAAATTCCATTCCAACAATCCACAGGCAGATTTTGGAGATTTCCATCTTCATTCCATATGTCCTTCTGAGATCTGCTGGGGCCTGCAAATCAAGTCATAGCCCAAATGTTGACTCTGCTCTTTTGCATGAAGAGTGAGGAACTTTAATCTTCCTTAGGCTGTAAAAGCAAACCTTTTTCCACATCAGCTCACTGCATTGCTTGGTCAATAACACAGTCGTTCGGGAACTGGCTTCTTTCCCAGTCTCGCCATTTTAATGGTTTCTAGGTTCTTTCCTTTCCATTTGTAACAGAAACTTGAAAATACAGGCAGTCCATGGTTGATAACTGACAAGTACATTACAGTAGACTCTTTTAGGAATCACTTTGTCTAGTCGCTAAATTATTATTGACATATTTTGTTTTAACTGTACATATTGAATTTTATCTTAAAGTATGTATTTTTCTGGTTACAGCATGTGTTGTGTGTTTATTGCTCAGTCGTGTCTAACTCTTTGTGACCCCATGGAATATAGCTCGCCAGGCTCCTCCATCCATGGGATTTTCCAGGGAAGAACACTGGAGTGGGTTGCCATTTCCTTCTCCAGGGGACCTTCCTGAACCAGGAATCGAACCCAGGTCTCCTGCATTGCAGGCAGACTCTTTACCAGCTGAGCCACCAGGGAAATTACAGCATAGTACATGCTTATAAAAACTGGAAGCACTGTGGCAATATATTAATGGAAAATACAAGAGAAAGATAACTAACGATAACTTCCTTAGTATGCAGTCTTCCGACTTTTTCATGTCTGTTGTTTAAACCAGCATGTAGATGTATATTATTCTGTAGTTTGAAGTTTCGCTGAACATTTTAGGTAAAATAACACAGTACCTTTACTTAATGGCTGAGGAGTATTACATTTAATGGGTAATTCTACTCTTTGGGGACATTTGCATTGTTTTCAATTTTCATGTTACCTTTGATATTTCCTTAGGGTTAAATTCTAGAAGTTGAATTTCTGGGTCAGACTGTGTGAATTTTGAATTTTAGTTTGTATTGCCAAATTGTCCTCTACAGCTGCAGCACAAATTTACATTCCTGCTTAAAGAATATGAGAGTGCATGTTTCAGCAAATGCTTGCCAATGATAAATATTTCCTCTCATTTTTTATCTTTGCCAATCTGATAGTCAAAACACATTTCATTGGATTAACCTGTACTTACTTCTTGATTTGTCATTAAGTTAGATATATTTTTATAAGCGTGTCCTATTTGCGAATGTTTGCTCACAGTCTTTATCCTTTCCAACTGGTGCTTTGGTCTCTTTTTAATTATGAGGACTTTTTGTATATGGTACATGTGATCAACTTAAGTTTTTTTGCAGTTGATTGGAATTCTTGAATTCCATTTATCACAATTTTTTTTTATCCTGTTCATAAATAGGTGGTCATATTTACCACTTCTTTTCCTTTCATCATATACTTCTCTAATTTCCTTCCTTTGACTAATATTTAACAAGAAAAATTCCATATACACCTACTGTACAGGTACTGAAACTTAAGCATCAAATATAAACTCATACATAAGAACTCTAATAACATTTTTTCTTTTTTTTGCAATAAAGTATAGATCTTATCCTGTGAACTTACCCACCGCTGCTCCTCACTTCATCCCTTGAAAAGAATCTACTGAATTTTCAGTGGTATAGTTGCTAGGATAATTTGGAAGTTATTAGATAAGGTTACACATATTTGTGATGGCAATTAAGTTAGCATGTATGACCAAGTTTTGTTAATCACTAAAATGTACAAGAATTAAGAAAATTGAAAAATTATATTAATCGTAAAGAGCACTTTTTTGTGTGTTTTACATTAGTTGAAGCTGCTTTTTAAAAAATTTCTTACATATGATGCAAATTCAAATAAGAGTCCAAATAAAATGTTTTTTGGATTGTGGTGGTAGCAGAGTTAATTTAGGATCCAGAAACGCCTTCACACACCTCCCTCTTTCCCAATGTGCAAAGTTATCTGGATAAAGAAAAACATCATTACTTGTCTTGTATTAGAAAGATGCAGATGATGAGGTTCTTACCTTTTACATATGCTTTACTGTTAAATTATATTCGGTTTTTAAGCTGAAGATTTGCAGAATAGGAACAACTCTTTGACACATTAAAAGAATTTAGTAATTTTATTAATTTTAATTACTTTAGAATTGGTTTAAATGATTTATTATTACTTTTTCATCTATTATTTTAAATGTTAATTATGCCCAGCAGGGAAAACCTGATAAAAAATTTTTTTAAGTTATTCATATTATTTGGTGACCATATACTTTGGTTATTTTATGTTTCTGCAGAGACTTCAAATGTATTCACATATCCAGTTTTAAGCAGTAGCTAGGTCTATAACTGTATTCACTTATTTCCAAGATGCCTAAAATGAACTTCAGTATGTATTATATTATTTCAGGAATTGAGGGCAATTAACAGTATCAGATGCATATTCCCCCACAGAAAGGAGTAACAGTAACCAGGTCTTTTGAGACTGACGAATTTCTAAGAACGAAAGTTATAATGAAGGGTATCAACATCCTGAGGTGATACATTCTTCACCCAGAACTCTGTGGGGATTCTCAACGTGAGAAATTCTTTTGTATCTTTGAAAACAGGAAAATCAAAGGAATTTCTTTTAATCTGGTTTACATCCAGGCCAGTGAGCGGCACTAATAAGGAACAAACACATTAGCACCAAAAGGAAATGATAATTAGAAATGAAATCTTAATCCAGAGACCACTGGCTGGGATCCCTAAAGCCTCACCACTGGACTTTAAGTAAAAAAATCACATTTAAAGGTCCTAAATGGTAATGTACAATGATATTTGCATGTGAAAATGAGTCGTTTAGGCGCAAATTGGCTAGCTGAATACCTTTTGTAGGAGAGAAGGTGGCTGTTCTCTAGGGGTGTAGGGCTTGGGGGAGGCAGAGTTTTACTAGGAAGCATTAAGTTTAAAAGTAAACTTATCTGCAAATTAATAGTTAAATGTCAAGTCCTGACGGTTAAGCAAATTGACTTTGCTCTGAAGTGATTTAATAGTGATTCTGTAATTCCTGGTTCCATTTACTGGAATTCAGCTGCCCTCTTCTTTAGTATTTATTTTTAAATTTTATTTACTTATTTGGCTGCACCAGGTCTTAGTTGAGGCATGCGAGACCTTTAGTTGAAGCAAGTGAAGTCTTAGTTGTGTCTTGTAGGACCTAGTTCCTCAACTAGGGAAGGAACCTGGGCCCCCTGCATTGGGAGTATGTAGTCTTAGCCACTGGATCACCAGGGAAGTCCTCAGATGCCCTCCCCGCCTTTAATATATTCTTAAAATATTTATTTATTTATTTGGCTAGGCTGAGTCTTAGTTTCCACATGCAGGATCTTTGGTCTTCGTTGCAGCATCTGGGATCTAGTTCCATATCAGGAATTGGGGGAGCACAGAGTCTTAGCCAATGGACCACCATGGAAACCCCTCAGTTGCCCACTTAATACTGAGAACTAAAAGAAGGTGGGAGAAGTATGGAGAGTGATAGGACAGACTGAACAATATCGACTCTGGTAATAGACTTTAACTCTTCAGTATCCTAGGGCTGGAAAGGAAAAATATTAATTATGAGATCAGTTCCGTTCAGTCAGTTAAGTTGCTCAGTCCTGCCCGACCCTTTGCAACACCATGGACCGCAGCACGCCAGGCCTCCCTGTCCATCACTAACTTCCTGAGTTTACCCAAACTCCTGTCCATTGAGTTGGTGATGCCATCCAACCTTCTGATCCTCTGTCGTCCCCTTCTCCTGCCTTCAATCTTTCTCAGCATCAGGGTCTTTCCAATGAGTCAGTACTTTGCATCATGTGGCCAAAGTATTAAGAGTTTGAGCTTCAACATCAGTCCTTCCAATAAACACTCAGGGCTGACCTCCTTTACGATGGACTGTTTGGAACCTCTTGCAGTCCAAGGGACTCTCAAGAGTCTTCTCCAACACCACAGTTCAAAAGTATCAATTCTTCAGTGCTCAGCTTTTTTTTATAGTCTCTCACATGTATACATGGCCACTGGTAAAACCATAGCTTTGACTAGATGAACCTCTGTTGACAAAGTAATATCTCTGTTTTTTAATATGCTCTCTAATTTGGTCATAACTTTCCTTCCAAGGAGTAAGAGTCTTTTAATTTCATGGCTGTGATTACCATCTGTAGTGATTTTGGAGCCCCCCAAAATAAACTCTCTCACCATTTCCACTGTTTCCCCATCTATTTGCCATGAACTGATGGGACAGGATGCCGTGATCTTAGTTTTCTGAATGTTGAGCTTTAAGCTAACATTTTGACTCTCCTCTTTCACTTTCATCAAGAGGCTCTTTAGTTCTTCTTCCCTTTCTGCCATAAGGGTTGTGTCATCTGCATATCTGAGGTTATTGATATTACTCCCGGCAATCTTGGTTCCAGCTTGTGCTTCTTCCAGCCCAGCGTTTCTCATGATGTACTCTGCAGATAAGTTAAATAAGCAGGGTGACAATATACAGCTTTGACATACTCCTTTTCCTATTTGGAACCAGTTTTTTTGTTCCATATCCAGTTCTACCTGTTCCTTCCTGACCTGCATACAGATTTCTCAAGAGGCAGGTCAGATGGTCTGATATTCCCATCTCTTTCAGAATTTTCCAGTTTGTTGTGATTCATCCAGTTAAAAGCTTTGGCATAGTCAGTAAAGCAGAAGTAGATGTTTTTCTGGAAGTCTCTTGCTTTTTCGATGATGCAGCGGATGTTGGCCATTTAATCTCTGGTTCCTCTGCCTGTTCTAAAACCAGCTTGAACAGCTGGAATTTCACGGTTCACGTATTGCTGAAGCCTGGCTTGGAGAATTTTGAGCATTACTTTACCAGCGTGTGAGATGAGTGCAATTGTGTGGTAGTTTGAACATTCTTTGGCATTGCCTTTCTTTGGGATTGGAATGAAAACTGACCTTTTCCAGTCCTGTGCCCACTGCTGAGTTTTCCAAATTTGCTGGCATATTGACTGCAGCACTTTCACAGCATCATCTTTCGGGATTTGAAATATCTCAACTGGAATTCCATCAGCTCCACTAGCTTTGTTTGTAGTGATGCTTTCTAAGGCCCACTTGACTTCACATTCCAGAACGTTTGGCTCTAGGTGAGAGATCACACCATCGTGATTATCTGGGTTGTGAAGATCTTTTTTGTACAGTTCTTCTGTGTGTTCTCTCCACCTCTTCTTAATATCTTCTGCTTCTGTTAGGTCCATACCATTCCTGTCCTTTATTGAGCCCATTTTTGCCTGAAATGTTCCCTTGGCATCTCTGATTTTCTTGAAGAGATCTCTAGTCTTTCCCATTCTACTGTTTCCCTCTATTTCTTTGCACTGATCACTGAGGAAGGCTTTCTTATCTCTCCTTGCTATTCTCTGGAACTCTGCATTCAAATGGGTAATCTTTCCTTTTTTCCGTTGCTTTTTGCTTCTCTTCTTTTCACAGCCATTTGTAAGGCCTCCTCAGACAGCCGTTTTGTTTTTTTGCATTTCTTTTCCATGAGGATGGTCTTAATTCCTGTCTCCTGTACAGTGTCATGAACCTCCATCCACAGCTCATCAGGCACTCTGTCTATCATATCTAGTCCCTTAAATCTATTTCTCACTTCAACTGTATAATTGGAAGGGATTTGATTTAGGTCATACCTGAATGGTCTAGTGGTTTTCCCCACTTTCTTCAGTTTAAGTCTGAATTTGGCATTAAGATGTTCATGATCTGAGCCACGGTCAGCTACCAGTTTTGTTTTTTCTGACTGTATAGACCTTCTTCATCTTTGGCTGCAAAGAATATAATCAGTCTGATTTTGGTATTGACCATTTGGTGATGTCCATTGTGGAGTCTTTTCTTGTGTTGCTGAAAGAAGGTATTTCCTATGACCAGTGCGTTCTCTTGGCAAAACTTGGCATTTTGTACTCCAAATTTGCCTGTTACTCCAGGTGTTTCTTACTTCCTACTTTTGCATTCCAGTCCCCTATAATGAAAAGAACATCTTTTTTGGGTGTTAATTCTAGAAGGTCTTGTAGGTCTTCATAGAACCATTCAACTTCAGCTTCTTCAGCATTACTGTTCGGGGAATAGACTTGGATTACCGTGATATTGAATGGTTTGTCCTCAAAACAAAGAGAGATCATTGTGTCATTTTTGAGAAATTATGAGATAAAAGGCATAAAGTATTTCTAATCTAGCATAACTGCAACCCAAGAGTAACCCTTGCACAATGAGTTAAATAGTTCGCTATTGTAGACACCCAAAGATGTCATTATATGTGTATTTATCTTTCGTCTCATTGATGAAAAGATCTGGCTGTCATCCTAGAACTTTATGAGTTCTACATTTGCTATCGAGATATACTAAAAGCTGTTTTCATACATAGATTTTTTTGGTAAGGCATCTCTAAGTGATTCAATATCTTTGGTACATCAAGAAAATGTAGTGATTAATATTGTATGACGTGGAACACTAAAACCCTTCTGGAACACTCACTTGTTCTTGAATTTCTGTTCCAATTTACAAGGGATACCTGAGGCAAAAATTCTTGTTAAATCTGGGGCTAAATCACCACATTTGCCTTTTTTATACAAACATGTTTCTCATGTTTAATTCTCATGTACTTTTAGACTGCAAATTAAGTTGGTCTTTGTGGATTTTGTAAAGCAAATGTGGAGGCACCATCAAATAAAATTCAAGGTTCCCAAGTATGCTAAGATCTAATTCAGGCTTGCTTCAACTAAACTGCCACTGGAAAGATAGAAAACATCTTAATAACAAATCTGAAGCACATACTTTTAGGAAAGTGAGTGACCCAGGGTCTTGGAGAGGGCTAGTTTCTGGAGAGAGAGTTCATAATGATAAACTCTTTCTTTAAATCTGATTTTTTTTTTAAAGTTGGCTGTATCTTTGTCTTATGGTGCTGGGGTCCAGCCCCGGCGGGGTCCGGGGGTCTTGAGGGATGAGTGGCGTTGGCGGAAGAACTGAGCTGAGTCGATGTGTGGTGATGAAACAGTCTCTCTTTATTGCTGTTAGTTTCGTGGGGTGATAGAGAAGCCTCTCCCAAAGGCAGTGGAGAAGTCTCTCACTTTATTTTTGTTAGCTTACAGTTCTATAGCCAAAGAACATCCCCATTACATCACAACATTTTTATGCAAACTTTTGTTTCCTGCCTACCATCAACAACTTTTACATTAAGCTCATCTTCTTTACAAAAGGTCGGATTTCTGCATAATCAGACTTAACAGTAGTATGTTTACCATTTGAATGTCTCTAGCATACCTTTATTTAGCATAATGCGGGCAAATATTCACTGTCTTACAAGATAGCCTTTTCAGCAACTTATCCAGGAAACATAGGGCTAGAATCTATCTCAAAAGAAGGGGTTGTAAAGAACTTACTTTCCATATCCGAGAGGGAGGAAGGCTGTAAATGGTTGCTATACTTTAAGAATGTATGCATTTCTTTTGTCCCCGGAAAAGGTGTGCCTCTCCACTCATCTCTGAATATTCAGGGACTGACACAGGAAGCCTCCTGCCAAATGTTCCCTGACAAGGTGCAACTATATAGAAGCTAGCTTGAAACTGTTTTATTCTATTAACCTATTTTGGTTTTACAAGGAAAGAAAAAAGAAGACAAAGAGACAGTTTAACCACTGCTTTAACAATGAAACCCTATTAACCTTACAACTACTAAAAGGAATTTCTATTTCTACACTATCCTAAAGCAATCAGTGTCTCCAACTATGCTGGCCACAGTTATGAGCATTCCTAAGTCCCATTCCAGCCTGGTTTTTTTTAAGAAAGGGAGCCTCCTCCATGGAGTAGTCGGGGGAGTGGGATGTGGAAAGGTGACCCAAGTACGAGCCCTTCTGGTGGTGGCTTTGCCATGACCCCCAGAGAACTCTTGGTAAACTCCCCAGTAACTACTAGGAGGGAAATAAGGTCTGAGGGAATTATCTCAGGATGAATTTTTTCTAACTGGGACTGATCTGAGATGAGCTAAAACATAAACAGATGAGCATAATCAGAACTTCCCAAGAAAAATACCAGGAGGGGCCTTGCCTTGGGATGCCCTGAAGGAAAACCCACTTTGCAGTTTCCTTCTCAGTCTGGTGACTTTGTGAGGTGAGGGGGCATCCTGATGGCTCCCGGCATCATGGTTAATCTGTGAGTATTTGTTAGTTTCATACACAGAAAACACATTCTTGTTTACCCTTGTTTTCTTACCTGCTGCTGTTGGCTTGTTGGCAGAATGCTGCTGTTGGCTGGATCTCCCAGTGTGATTCTGCCCTGCATGTGTTCTCAGAATGAATGAATATAAGATTCTTATCTACCCTGAAGCAAGGCAGTTGAAAACCACTTAGTATGAGAACGTTTTGAGATCCAATCATACTTTTTAAATGCTTGGAATTATTGGAAACAAGATTTACAGATAATCAACTTACTGAATAACAATTAAAAGCAGAGGTGGTTCTTTAAAATAAAGGCATTTGATTGATTCAAGATTTTAAGTCACTTTTAATTGATTCTTTTGTGTCTATTGCATATTTCTGCATTTATCACCATCTGTAAAATGTTATTATGGGTAACTTTCATGTGAAGATTTCTGATTTCCTGTGGGAACATGTCTTGTTTGACTGTGCACTGAAGTATAAAACTAGATCCAATGATATTAATGGCAAACATTTGCTTAGGAACCTAAATAAATAATTTGAAATTTAGGAGAAAATATTTCATTCAAATAATGTACTAAAAAGGATGGGCTATTTACTTTAAAACTTCCTGAAATCATCTGTTCCAGCACTGCAGTGCTTGTGAGCTAGATGGTCTGCTACCGAATAGAATCACCGGGTTGGAAACAATCACAGTAATATTTTCTAGGATTGCACCATGATGTTCTGGATAATAAAGGAGCAAATTTTTAGGCTTAGAGGTTTATCATAGAACATAAAGAGGGTTCATTTCACTATTGTTCAACTCTAGTTACCTTCCCACACATTATTCTCTTACTTCCATCATTTTTTACTCGGATATTCATGAATGAGAAGAATTTAAACAGATGAGTCATAAATAGGCACATCTTGGTTTCCATGGTGGAGAGCATGGGTATTATTACTTTTTATTTATCTGTAAGGACATACGCTTTGTCTTAAAGAAAAACTGATATTCAAAAGGTAATGGTCAGAATTCGAGAAAAACATCTATTTCTCCTTCATTGACTATGCTAAAGCCTTTGACTGTGTGGATCACAACAAACTGGAAAATTCTTAAAGAGATGGGAAAACCTGATTACTTTACCTGCCTCCTGTGATACCCGTATGCAGGTCAAGAAGCAAGAGTTAAAATCGGACATGAAACAATGGACTGATTCAAAATTGAAAAAGGAGTACGTCAAGGCTGTATATTGTCACCCTGCTTATTTAACTTATATGCAGAGTACATCATGTGAAATGCCAGGATGGATGAAGCACAAGCCGGAATCAAGTTTGCTGGAAGCAATATCAATAACCTCAGCTATGCAGATGACACCACCCTTGTGGCAGAAAGGGAAGAGGTAGTCAAGAGCTTCTTGGTGAAAGTGAAAGAGGAGAGTGAAAAAGCTGGCTTAGATCTCAGCACTCAAAACACAAAGATCGCTTTCCCAGGCGGCTGCCTAAGATGGCGGAGGGGCAGGGCCTGGTGCCCGATGGCCGAGGCCTCCTCCTGGGGCGCCTGGCGGCCATTGTGGCCAAGCAGGTTCTTCTGGGCCGGAAGGCTGTGGTCGTCCGCTGGGAGGGCGTCAACGTGTCTGGCAGTTTCTACAGAAATAAGTTGAAATACCTGGCCTTTCTCCACAAGCGGATGAACAACCCCGCTACCACTTCCGAGCCCCCAGCCGCCTCTCCCGGCGGGCAGCGCGAGGCGAGCCGCCCCACAACACCAAGCGGGGCAGGCTGCGCCGGAGCGCCTCGAGGTGTTTGATGGGATCCCACCGCCCTGTGACAAGAAAGGGCGAGTGGTGGTTCCTGCCGCCCCCAAGGCTGTGCGGCTGACGCCTACCCGGAGGTTGGCCTACCTAGGGCGCTGGCTCATGGGGCTGGCTGGGAGTACCAGGCGGTGACGGCCTGAGCGCTGGCCCATAAAGAAGGCTAAGCACTGAAGAATTGATGCTTTTGAACGGTGGTGTTAGCGAAGACTCTTGAGAGTCCCTAGGACTGCACAGAGATCAAACCAGTCAATCCTAAACGAAATCAACCCTGACTGTTCACTGGAAGGACTGATGCTGAAGCTCCAATACGTTGGCCACCTGATGCAAAGAGCCGACCCATTGGAAAAGACCCTGATGCTGAGAAAGATTGAAGGTGGGAAGAGAAGGGGTCGTCAGAGGATGAGATGGTTGGATGGCATCACCAGCCTGATGGACGTGATTTGAGCAAGCTCTGGGACATGGTGCAGGAGAGGGAAACCTGGCGTGCTGCAGTCCATGGGGTCTCAAAGAGTCAGACAGGACTAAGCGACTGAAGAACAACAGTGCTCAGTTAACGGAAGAGTAATTAACAGAAGGAATCAGTGTTTATAGAAAGCTCTTGAGGACATCCTGCAAAAAACGTGTTTGTGATTGAAGACATCAAGGAAAGGCAAAGGAAAATAGAAGCCTTTCAGACAGAAGGTCACTCAGTAGGAAAGACTACTTCTGTTTTAGAAAAAAATCACCCTTCAGACTTTTATTTATTTAGGTGCAGATGAGTTATAACTTCAAACAGGAGCACACTGCATTTTGACCAGATGCATTGCTTGCTATCTGATATCACTATTTACTACTAATATAACTATTTGTATCTATTGTATGTATCTATGGGCTTGGATTTCTCCAAAGCTCTCCTGCCTGTCAGCACAGTCCTTCAAATATCGGCAGATGAAGCAAAACCAGTACTGAGTTCAGGAGAAACCCCCAGAGGCCTGAGAGTCAGAGATACTCTCTGCAGGAAGGGGTCTAGGGCTGGAGAAGAGAACCTGCAACCGAGGCTTGAGGAG
This sequence comes from Antilocapra americana, assembly GCA_007570785.1. Taxonomy (NCBI): domain Eukaryota; kingdom Metazoa; phylum Chordata; class Mammalia; order Artiodactyla; family Antilocapridae; genus Antilocapra; species Antilocapra americana. The sequence continues at coordinate 4,858,119 of ML662441.1, forward strand.
ACTGCGGGCTTGTGGGCAACTTCCTGAGAACAGTATTGCTGTGAAGTGGGGGTCATGACGGAAAAAGTCAGACCCAGCCAGGAAGCTGCTGCTTACAAGAGAGGGAAGGACATGCCGCTAGTATCCTCCAAGACCTGGCCTAGAAGGAAACAAGAGGCACCTCTTGCCCCAAATTTTAACAACCAAGGGATTAAGCATCTCTCCTGCTTCATCCTTATGTTCTGGGTGTGAGAGGGGTTGTCAGTCCAGGAGGCTTGGTGGGGTTGAAACAGATGATGAGCAGAGAACAATGGCAGTAATCTCGAGAGGACAAGGACTGCGTAACAGTGTGTTGTATAGAACTCAGTAGATGACTGATGAATGAGTAAAGGATTGAAGTTTTTACCCCCCTTGATTTTTCTGTCTCCTAAAGAAAAACCTGTAGTTCCTTTAGTTATCATTTACCCTCAGATAGTAAGTCCCAAGAATTGTAACAAAAACATCAACCAGAGCATACTCCAAACTGTGTTCCCCCCTTCACTGTACTCACAGTGCAAGCCACTCCCTAAAATGTCCCAGCCTTCATTAAGCAGGCTTCCTAGCTCTGCTTCAACACCCTTTCTTTAAACCTCAGCACATCCCCCCACAAGATAAGGTCTAAAAAATTTGCCCCACTTCTTAAGCTGTTAACAACTCCCTAGGATTCCTTATGCAGATAGACCTTATTTCCTGCTTTAGAGATAAGATCTCTGCCATCTGGTGTAAACTCCCTCCACACCTTAGCATATCTCAGGATGCATTCCAGCCCCTATAGTTTTGCTAAAGTTGTTTCCTTTAGTGCCCACCCCCTGCTTCTAATTCCATCCCTTCCCCCCTTCTACTTAATCCTTCTCATCCTTTAGTACCTAATGTAATCCATAACTCCTCTGCAGAGTTTTCTCTGCTCACATTTCCTACCCATAATATCTTTCATGTTTGAATTTCGATGAAGTCGGTCATAAAAAAAGTCTTAAGATGACTGAGCTGACAGCTCCTTAAGTCAGCTCCCAGTCTCACTCCCTAGGTTTAGGTATTTGTCCAGCTGGTTAATGGCTGAGGCAGGTCTAGACCTCTGTTATTTTCATTCCCAGGGCTGTGTTAGCTGTGCCACTATGATATATTTATTTATATTATTTATGTTATTATATTTTTAAAATATAGTCATTTGTTTATTTTTGGCTATACTGAGGCTACTTGGCTGTGCGGGGTCTTCACTAGCTGTGGTTTCTCGTTGTGGCTTTTCTTACTGTGGGTCCCTGGCTCTAGAGCACAGGCTCAATAGTTGTGGCTCATGGGCTTAGTTGCTCTGAGGTATGTGGGATCCTCCCGGATCAGGGATTGAACCAATGACTCCTGCATTGGCAGGTGGATCCCACTTGAGCCGCCTGGGAAGGCCCACCATATTTTAAAAATTAAAATCTAAGTATTTCTTCTCTTGCACAGGTTATCTGATTGTGGTTTATGGCATTCTAAAGGCTTGGACCTTCATAAAACTGATTTCCAAGTGTTCACAGATTCATTTCTCAGCTATGTGAACATGTGAGCAGCTTGAGGATAGCTCTTGAGGGCATCCGTGTACTCCTCCTGGCACTGTGGTTCACCTGCGCTCAAGGCGTAACCCCTCCCTGGGCCCCGGTTTCCTTTTTGCCATAAAGCAAAGTTTTTGCACTTAATGACTTCAAATACCCTTTTCAGTTCTAAATATCTGTAAGTAATTTAAAACTTCTTGTAAATTAAAAGTTAGGTCCATGTTACATTTTTTGTTGCATGGGTTTTGGGGGCTGAATTATGCAAAAGATTTTAGTATCCAGTGGTTAAAAGGCTTCAAGTAAAAGTGAAGATTTTAGCTTCTCTTGAAAAAAAAAATGTGGTTTCCTTCTGGTAGATACTGGTTGGAGTCACTTTCTTGGTGTCTGTCTGTGGACTTGATGAAGTTTACCGTTTCTCAGGTCTGCAAGCCTAGTTTAGCTTTTTGTTGTTGTTGTTATTTCCTAGCCACTCTGTGTACTGTATCTGAGTCCCTGACCTAAAGCTGCTCAGGACAACTTGCTAGAAAAGAAAGTGGTAGAAGTGAGAGAGAGGGGAGTCCTGTAAAGAAAAGCTAGGAGTGGAGGTTGAGGGGGATGAAATACTGAATGAATAATTCTAATGTAACAGTGATCCTCCCTATAAATTGAGACAGAGGAGGAGGGATGGAGAGAAGACTTTTACTTTCTACCTTAAACTCTGTGTCCTAACAATCTACAAGGGGGAAAAAATCCAAGATGAAAACTTCAAGGCACATCAGCAACTTTAAAGTGGCTGATATTTACTCTGTCAAGATTTTAAGTCTGATAGTAGACCAAATGTTTAGACCTGGTGGCAGGAACAACTCCTGTTCATTCTTTTCACTACTCAATAAGCACTACAGAGTGATATGGGCGCAGAGTAAATATTGATTGACCTGAAATAAGAGAACTAAAAATCTTAAGATTATTGAATACATTACAGTATTTCTCAAAGTTGATTCCTGAAATCCTTTGGGCTATTCCTTGGCTAGCTGAGATTTACAGATGATTTGAACCTGTTGGGATAATGCGTCTACTGTATCTTACCATGAATATGTCAGCATCTAGTCTGACTATTCACTGGGGGATGTTTATTCATTTGGTCCCAGGCTGGGTCCATGGGTCCCAACTTGTCAGCATGTTACCTGACTTCGATTCTGCCCTTTAAACAATATGGGCCTGGTTTCTACAGTTTAAAAAGTCAAGACTAGATTCTTTAAGGCCAGGTGGAAAGTCCTTCATTAATACTTGTACAATAGAAGACTGTGGTCCTTCCATTGTTACCTTATCCATCCTATTATTTAGGGATGTAACTGCTACAGAAAAGAGTGAAGGAAACCAGAGCCTTATCTTAAAAATAACTATACTTCTGGTTTCAAGAAATTAAATAATCTAAACCTGCAAGCTCTGTTCATGTCTATCCATAGTTCCCAACCTTGTTTAAAATATTAAAATTGGGACTTCCCTCGTGGTCCAGTAGCTAATACTCTGCACTCCCAATGCAGGGGGCCCGGGTCCAATCCCTGGTCAGGGAACTGGATCCCACATGCCACAACTAAGACTCCATATGCCAAAACTAAAGATCTTGTGTTGCAACTGAGACCTGGCACAGCGAAATAAACAGATACCAAAAAACCCCACAAAACATCCACTCTTAAATCTCAGATCAAAAAATATGCAAATAAAATGCACCATTTTTTTTTCAGACAAATGTAGATCTGCTGATCTGCCTTTTTAACTTTTGACAAATATCTCTTTTAATTTTGAGCTAAAGAAAACTGTTGCCTTTGTATTAAGTTTTGTTGGAAAAAGCTTAATATAGTGCTAGCCTTCATAAAATCAGTTTGCTGAGAGAGAATATGAAACCAATAGGTGTCCTGTCCCTATCAGATAGAGAAATTTGTACACAGTTTATAGGAAAACAAACTGAGACTCTAAAAGATTCTCTCTGATGTATCTTTGACATTATTTGGTATAGCTTAATGGCATTCAGTTCTTACTGTGGGTGAGAAGGCACAAGATGTGTCAGGAGCCTCTTACCCCTAACTGCTGACCGACTGGGGAGGTAGGAAAGAGGCAGTGTGATAGGGAGAGGGGCTGGCCATTGTAAATCAAGAAAATGAAGACAAAAGGGAAGATGTGGCAGGGAACTCCCTGAAGGTCCACTGGTTAGGACTCTGAGCTTTTTCTGCCCGGGGCCTAGGTTTAGTTCCCCTGTGGTGCAGGCAGAAAAAAAAAAGAAGTGGAGGGGTTGCAATTCAAAAGACTGGGAACATAACAAGTGAAATGATAATTACTCAGAAGACACTTAATTAGCATTGTTTCCCCCCTAATTTGATTTGCAATCTTGGCTAATCTTGCTAATCTTTATATAGGGTAATGGTTTTATTATTATTTCCTAACTGGTGGTCAAAAGTTGTCTTCATTATTTATCTGTGTAACATCGTCTTCAATATTAGAAATTATTATTAAAGTAAGTAACTAAGTTTCTGAATAGTTTTTGAAAAGGGAAGAAAATAGCCTGTATTCCTTAAGAACTGTGAGTGGAAAATGTTTTTTGACTAGAAAGACTCCTCACTTCCTTTACCAAAGGGTCTTCCTTGCTGGGGGCGCGGGGTGGGAGGAGTGCTTCCCTGATAGCTCAGTTGGTAAAGAATCCGCCTGCAGTGCAGGAGACCCTGGTTTGCTTCCTGGGTTGGGAAGATCCCCTGGAGAAGGGATAGGCTACCCACTCCAGTATTCTGGCCTGGAGAATTCCATGGACTGTATAGTCCATAGGATCTCAAAGAGTCGGCAGTGACTGAACGACTTTCACTTTCACACTTTGACTTCCTTGCTGGGAGGGCAGCAGGAATGCAAGCTTGACTTCTGGATACTAGAGCCTTCAGCAAGTGAAAAATGGGATCCTGTTCGTCCAGTGGTTAGGAGTGTGTGCTTCACTGCAGGAGGCATGGGTCTGATCCCTAGTCTGGGAACTAAGATCCCCATAACCAAGAAGCACAGCCAAAAAACATTGACCCAGTTAGGTCAGTGGAAAAGGGGGCTAGAATAGACAGCAAACATCGGTGCTTTATTTATTTAGTGCTTTAAAACACTCTTTTTCCATATTACAAAGCAATGTCCAAGTATTGTATACAGACCAGGGTTTGTAGAATTTTCGAAACACTAATATTACTTGTTCTCTTTGAGGATATGAAATTATGTTAGGTGAGGGGCAGGATACTTTGAATCTTAAAATGTTTGAATGTAGTAATTAAAATAGTTTTAGTCATATGTTATAGATGTAGAAAAGCAAAAATAAGAAAGCATGTAAGCAGAAAGACAAAAGTAAAAATCCCTGATTTTTCACCTGAAAATGGTCATCACTAACCTGTTGATATATGCTTTTCTGTTTGTTCCCCTCTGCATCTAGTTTTTAAAAGGAGGCCACTCTTCTTGCAATTAGAAATCAAAATATTTTATATCTGGGAGGAACCTAAGAGATGGAGTTCAGATCCCTCATTTAGAAGTGAGTAGATTGGCAAGGAGATCCATCCAGTCCATCCTAAAGGAGATCAGTCCTGGGTATTCACTGGAAGGACTGATGTTGAAGCTGAAACGCCAATACTTTGGCCACCTGATTCGAAGAGCTGACTCACTGGAAAACACCCTGATCCTGGGAAGGACTGAGGGCAGGAGGAGAAGGGGACGACAGAGGATGATGAGATGGCTGGATGGCATCACTGACTCAATGGACTTGAGTTTGGGTGGACTCGGGAGTTGGTGATGGACAGGGAGGGCTGGTGTGCTGAGGTTCATGGGGTTGCAAAGAGTCAGACACAACTGAGTGACTGAACTGGACTGAACTGAACTGAGATTGGGTTATGAGAGCTGAGCCACACAGCTGGTTGTTGATTGAGTGAGGCCTCGATCCCCGGTGACAGTATCTTCCTTCACCACATCACATAGACACATCATTCTTCTAAAAACCTTAGATTCCAGTGTATGGACAGATTGCACAAGAGGAAAGCCTAGGAGAAACTTGACTTCCCTTGACACTGAAGTTCAGTTTTGATTTGTTTAGGAACTTGATTTAAAGGCCAAGATTATTAGTGGTAGTAGGCCCAAAGAACTAGCCAACAAAAATAAAACTGAGTTCATGAAAACCCTTTAAGCTGTCAATATGTTCAACAATAAATAATAGTAATTATAAAGAGTTGTGTACTTCCTCGTGCTTTTCTTATTTTTACAATTACTCTTCTTGCTGTTAAAATGTTCAATCCTATAGAGTAGTAGAGAGAATCGTTTAATAATCCTCTCTGTAACATCACTCTGACTGAACACTTATTAACTTTTGCTCTTACTTCATCGAAACCCAATTTTTTTCTTTCCTCCTTTCCTTTATTTTTGTGGCTGTTGTGTTTTAAAGCCAATCCCTGACTTCTTTTCATTTCACCTTTTCCATTTGTGACTATATCATCCTGCAATTCCCTTGTTACAATTTTGTAGTTGACAGTTTAGCTTGGCACTTTCTTGAGCTCTGTTCATGACAGTGATATTTCTTATTAGTAACTTCACAGTATTAATGATAGTCTGCCTTCATGGCATACCATGTGTTGGTCACAAGTCCAAGCATTTTACGTGTATTAATTTATTGAAGCCTTACAACAACCCTGTGAAATGTGTCTGTTATCTTCTCTGGTTTTATTGATGAGGAATTTGAAATACAGAGAATTGATATATGATGGATTACTTCGGAGAAGTTCATCACTTACTTCATAAGGAATTCACAGTTAATAAAATTGAAGCTGTAGAGTTTCTCAGGCATGACTATCTTATATTTTTCAACATTATCCCTGTTGCATTGTAGAGTTAAACTTATTTTTCTGTCTGTCGCCATCTCATCATAATACAAGAGTAAATTCTGTAGATTGAGAAATGGTGTATGTGGTAAAAGACAGGAATATCAAGGGCTTCATAATTTGGTATTGTTGACTATAGGAGAAGAAAAAATTTTCCTTGATCCTTTTAGGTTCCTGGCTGGGGTTGAACATGAGACTCACAAAAAGAGATTAATAGGAGAAAGTGTACAAATTTATGTAATATTTGTTGTTATTGTTTAGTCATTAAGTCCTATCTGACTCTCTGCAACCCCATGGACTGTAGGCTTCCCTGTCCTTCACTGTCTCCTGGAATTTGCTGAGATTCATGTCCTTTGAGTTGGTGATGCTATCCAACCATTTCATCTTCTGCTGCCTTCTGCTCTGTTTGTCTTTAATCTTTCCCAGCATCAGAATCTTTTCCAATGAGCTGGCTTTTCACATCAGGTGGCCAAAGCATTGTATCTTCAGCTTCAGTCCTTGTTATGTAATATACGTCTTACAAAACAGGCCCACCCTTGAAGCAAATATCAGAAGAAGTTAAACTGTTAGGAGAAACACACCTACTAAATCCGCTCACCCTGGCCAGACACCATGGTAACCATTGAGTAAGTTATTTTACGCCAGGGGGTTCTTGTAAGGAAAAAGGAACTAAAAAGCCATCACCAACGAGAGGAGTTAGAAAGATCAAAGGGAGACACCATATGTCCTGCCACCTCCCAGAATCCTTCTCGCTGGCATCCATCTTGGTTGAGCAATGTGTGTGCCACCAGGAAGCACCCTGAGTCAGAATGATTGGCCTAAGACAACCCAGAGGACTTCCCTGGTGGCTGAGATGGTAAAGCGTCTGCCTACAATGCAAGAGACCTGAGTTCAGTCCCTGGGTCGGGAAGATCTCCTGGAGATGGAAATGGCAACCCACTCCAGTACTCTTGCCTAGAAAATCCCATGGACGGGGGAGCCTGGTGGATTACTGTCCCTGGGGTGGCAAATAGTCGGACACAACTGAGCGACTTCACTTCCCTTCCCTAAGACAACCCAGAATCGAATCCCTTTGTCATAAAACCCAAGACTGTGATCCACGAGGCAGGGCAGTCCTCCTGCATTCCCTACCCTATGGCTTTTCGCCCTGGGCCCCCCTTCCCAATAAAGTCTGTTGCTTTGTCAGCACGTGTGTTCTCCTCAGTCAGTTCATTTCCTATCGTTAAGACAAGAGCCCCCTTTCGGTCCTGGAAGGGATCCCCCTTCCTGCAGCAAAACCCGAGAGTTTTTATGCTTGGTTGACAAACAGTGGAAGGTCCTGGAAGGATATGGTAAGACAAAGGGTTTGAGGTCAGTGGAGTAAACTGGGGGAAATTTAGCAAGTCCGGCCCATTCAGGTTTCTCTCTGTGGCCCCTTTTCTTAGAAGACAGGAATACTTGTTTCCTCCAGTGTAGGGAGGGCAACTCTCACATGAGGAACTTGAGACCTGCTTCAGGGGAAGATCAGAAAGTTCTTCCCTCAGATTCCTTCAGCTTAAAATGTTTAATATGGCAAATGGCCATATTCTGAGGTAGTATGCCCTGATTATGGACTCTGTCATAATCCTTCCAAAGAAAGTGTGTGTTAATTGCTCAGTCCTGTCCAACTCTTTGGGACCCCATGGACTATAACCTGCCAGGCTCCTCTGTCCATGAAATTCTCCAGGCAGGAATACTGGAGTGCGTTGCCATTCCATTCTCCAGAGGATCTTCCCAACCCAGAGATTGAACCCTAGCCTCCCTCATTGCAGACAGATTCTGAACCACCAGGGAAGCCCCTATCTTTCCAAAGATACAGTGTTGTAGGTGTGTGGTTGTATATAAGTTTTAAAGTTAGAAAAATAGAATTTTAAAAAATTTATTGTCTAATTTGGATTTGAAATGGAAGCCTACATACATTTTTTTCTCTCATCAGTTTTGAATGTCATTTCCTTCCAAGTTAGTTTTTCTCTTTATGGTTTTCAGAAAACAATACTAAGGATCAGCATTACTAAACTGTCAGAACCGTCTTTACAAGGCAGCAGATCTTTCTAATTACCTAACTTGAATTGCAATTTTCTTCTACCTTCCTTGGGATTGGTATCAGACAATAAGAACAAAGTGGAAATTGCATAAGAATAAGAGGATTCCCTCTGGTCTGTTCTTCGGTGGTAAATTCCTTCTCAATACTGTAGCGTGGTGGGGGGTGAGTAAATTAGCACGTGAAAGGAAAGCCCATTTGCACTCTCATCCTTAACTTCTGTGGCTTTTGATTGGCTTCAGTGGGATCCCTCCAGCATTTTCCTGTCATCCAGACTTGGAACCTTATTTAATTATTAGAGATTATTAGAGTCTAATAATCTCAATAAGCCCTAAGAATCTCTTGTAGAGGACTTTATGCTTTTCAGAGTGCTTCTGCATCCATGATGTATTTCATGTTTTTTCTTCCCTTCATTTTTCTCCCTATCCAGTTTGTGTTAAGTTCTTGTTGATTTCCTGACAATCATGTCTTTTACCTTGGTTTTTTTTTTGGGGGGGGGGGGGCGGTGCATGTCAGCAAATTGTCAGACCTTAGTTCCCTGTACAGGGATTGAACCTGGCTCATGGCAGTAAGAGCACAGACTCCTAACCACTGGACCGCCAGGGAATTTCCCATGTCTTTTAAATTCAACCCCTCTATTCCAGTAACTGATACCATAAAAGTCACAGCATGGTGGAGCTGGCGGGATCCTTACAGACCATTTAATTTGAACTCATCATCCGTTAAATAAAGAAGCTGAGATATGAGAGTTACCTAGCTTTGACAGTTTTATAGGTCAGCTCCACCTTACCTCCCAGCCTGGGACTACTTTCCTTCCAGGCAGAAAGTCACGGTTTGACTGCTTAGTTCCCCACTCTCATTCCCGTCTCCACCCCAATTCCAGTTCATTCTGTGTGAAGTTGGGAGGAAAATATTTTTCTAACTCCATTTTGTTAAAGTAGGGTTTTCTCCTCTAGTCTTAGTGAGAGCTCTTATTTTCTGATAAACGAAACCAAAAGTTCGTTAGGTGGGTTCATCGTGTGTATCTTCTTTATAAATTATTTCATTTTATCTGGAACATTTATCTATTTTCTTTACAGTAAAAATATTTCATTTAAATGTATATGGCTTTTGTAATATTACTGAAGTTTGGGGTATATATAGGCTTAAAATATCTTGAATTAGAATCTGTGCCATTTGTTTCTTTTGTATACTTCTTCACCATGTTTAATACAGTGTTCTGAGTTTGTTATCAATAAAAATATAGTTCTCTTTGAAGCTGAGTGCAAAGATAGTGCTTGGAAATATTTTTCTGGAGTAGGCTGCCATTCTGTTCTCTAGGGGATCTTCCCAATCCAGGGTTTGAACCCTGGTCATCTGCATTGCAGGCAGATTCTTTGTAGTCTGAGCCACCAGGGAAGACCCCTTTCTTTCAATAATGAATGTTTATTTAATATTTACTAATCTTCCTCTACTGTGCTTCCTCCACTCAGTTCAGTTCAGTTCAGTCACTCAGTCGTGTCTAACTCTTTGCGACCCCATGAATCGCAGCACACCAGGCCTCCCTGTCCATCACCAACTCCCAGAGCTTGCTTAAACTCATGTCCATCAAGTCGGTGATGCCATCCGACCATCTCATTTTCTGTCATCCCCTACTCCTCCTGCCCCCAATCCTTCCCAGCATCAGGGTCTTTTCCAATGAATCAACTCTTCGCATGAGGTGGCCAAAGTATTGGAGCTTCAACATGAGTCCTTCCAATGAACACCCAGGACTGATCTAGTCCAAGGGACTCTCGAGAGTCTTCTCCAACACCACAGTTCAAAAGCATCAATTTTTCAGTCCTCAGCTTTCTTTATAGTCCAACTCCCACATCTATACATGACTACTGGAAAAACCATAGGCTTGACTAGATGGACCTTTGTTGGCAAAGAAGTGTCTCTGCCTTTTAATATGCTGTGTAGGTTGGTCATGATTTTCCTTCCAAGGAGTAAGTGTCTTTTAATTTCATGGCTGCAGTCACCATCTGCAGTGATTTTGGGGCCCCCCAAAATAAAGTCAGCCACTGTTTCCACTGTTCTTCCTCCATTACCATATACCTATTTTTGCATGTACTTGAAATTTTTGTCATATCACTCTTTTTCCTCTATTCTTTTTAGTTCTGTACAACTCCTGTAACAAAAGACAGATTAACAAGAGAAAAGCATACAAGTTTCTTAAAGTAAGTTTTATATAATATCAGTACCTTTCTGAGGAAATGAAAACCCAGTGAAACTGGATAATTAAACCTGAGTGTTTTCATGATAGACTTAATGAAGAGTGGAAAGTTTTGGGAAGGTTGCAATGACAGGACAGAGGCTAGGAGGCAGGTACAGTGAGTGAACTGGGAAAACTCAGCATGGCCCGTCCACTCAGATTTATTTCTGTGTCCCTGTCTCTTTGGAGATAGGGATGACCCTTTGGTTTGAGTATAGGGAGGGTTTTATAATCTGCTTTAGAGGAAGGTCAAGAAGTCCTTCCTGCACCTGCAAGTTCTCACATTCCTTCAGCTTAAAATGTTAACTATACCAAGATGCCATATTTTAGGGGCTTCTCAGGTGATGCAGTGGTCAAGAATCTGTCTGCCAATGCAGGAGACTTGGAGATGTGGGTTTGGTCCCTGGTTGGGCAGATCCCTTGGAGAAGAGAATGACCACCACTTCAGTATTCTTGCCTGGAGAATCCCTCGACCCGAGGAGCCTGGTGGGCTGCAGTCCATGGGGTCACAGACAGTTGAAGATGACTGAGCGCGCGCACGCACATGCACACACACACACACACACACACACACACACACACACACACAGAGGCACATATGCCACATTTTAGGTCAATGTGTTCTGAACCCCGCGATATAAACTCTTTGAGGGAAAAGACAAAGCCTCTGATGCATGGCTTATAGTTACTTTTTAAGAAACATTTCCTTCATCTAATTACACTGGAAATACCAAGTGTTGTAGGAAGACAGAAAAACACAGAGGAAGGAGCAATTAATTTTCCTATAGGATAGTGTTAAAGGAAGGTGGGCCAGTATTTGAGCTGGTCCCTGAATTTGTTGGGCTAGGGGGTCAGACTTTTCAGGTAAAAGAAACCACGTCATTAGTGTAGGGAGAGTTCTAAGCATTTTAGATGTGACTTTATCCCTGTTGTCCCATTTGATCAGTGCACTGAAAGAATGAAAATATAGACTTCTAAGAGTTAGTCTGTTTCTGTGGAATACAAGTAAATGTTTTCTTAGCTTTTGATTAAATAAATCATTGTAACACACGAGAAAATAAGAAAGTGTGTTAGCTAAGGTGAAAATTACTAAGCTGAAATCTGCACCCTCAGTAAAGTGAGGTGATTTATTTGGCTAAGCAGAAATCCTCTAATTTAAAATTGCAGTAAGCTTGATAATACAAAATCATTCTTTACTTTTGTAAGAATTTCTAATGTATCAAGTTTTTAAAGATCAGTCTAAAAATATTTAATGAAAAAGAGTAAAATTAAGCAATGAGTTAGATTTTTCTTAATATTTTGACACTCTAACCTGTACTCTATTTTTTAAATACTTCAAAATTGAATGAAAATTCAAAAATGAATTTTTAGCAACTTGAAAAACTGGCTTTTTTTTTTTTTTAATGCTCATTCCTCTGAGCATCTGGTGCCCTCTAGAGGCAGGAATGAACTATTAAATCCTTAATTTACTGTTTTGAAAATGCTCAATACTACTTGATTTAGTTAATTTTATGCATATTCAACAGTTCATTAGGAGAAAATTAGGCTTTCAACTAATGAGAAGGAAGAACTAATTTGGATTAACATAAAGTAATAACTCCTAGAAACACTGTTGGAATACTTGATGAATATTCAATTCATTTAAGAAAAAAATCTGTGAGCTACAATTCTCAAAAGGTGTTAAGGTACATAGTTTGAAACTGATACAGATATCTAAGAAGCTGTGTGTATCACATCAACAGGAAATGAAATACATACAAAGTGGAGTGATAATCTACATAGTTTCTTTCATCTATAGATATTCAATAATTAGGAAATTTTGCCCCTGGGAGGTAATAGTCTGCTACATTCAAAAGATAACCAAGTGCAGTGGAATTTTCTTTGATCCCAGAAACCAGTTTATACATGTACAGGTTATTGTATAATTGGTCAGGTTTCTTTTGAAAAACTCAAGGCAAGATCATGCAGCTTTAAAAATCTTAAAATCTTGTTGTTGTTGAAGATCAGTTTCCACACCAGTGGAAGGATGGTGCCCATAATATTTTAAATGCCTGTGTTTGCCATCATGCCAATGGTGGGCTCAAGTTCCAGAGTCTGGAGAATCAGTTTGGACACTAACTTCAACCCTGGCCGTTGCCATTTATCCTTCCTGGGCTTCCGTTTTCCCCTCTGTACAGTGGAAATTGTAATAGCTCGTTATTTATTAGTTTGTGTCTTAAATGTGTAGGTAAAATACTTGCTAATTTTATTTTATTTATTGTATGTTAATTCCATCCATTAGTTTTTTTTTTTTTTTGGTTTTTATTTTATTTTTTCTTTACTTTATTGTGTTGTTTTTGCCATACATTGACATGAATCCGCCATGGGTATACATATGTTCCCCCTCCAGAACCCCCACTCCCTCCTCCCTCCCGATTCCCTCTCCCTGGGTCATCCTGGTGCACCAGCCCCAAGCGTCAAACCTGGGCTGGCGCTTGCTAGTTTTAGAACTATTTTAAAATAAGGTTATTATTATTCTTAGTAATTGTTACTGTTGTTAGGTGGCAGAGCTTGAGGAGACAGAGATGGGGGGCCATTCAGGAGGGTTATTCCAACCTGGCTTCTGGCAACTGCTAAGACACTTTAAAAATGCCAATCTCTGAGTTCAAACCCATAATGCATAGAGGAGGTTAGTCCTGAAAGGTCAATAAAGGCAGGTAGAATTAGCCTCCCAAGGGAAAGGGACTGGGCATTTCTCTCTGAATCTGGGAAACAGTGTTTGCACCTTTCTCTTTTCGCTATGTAACTGTTAAAGGCTTAATTTGGGTCTTTGTTGGAGTCTCTAGGGTGTTTTCATTTGCCTTTTTGAATTGTCCTTGAAACTTTTCAAAACACATTTTATATCAATTATCACTTTATTTGGGGCTTCTCAGGTAGTTCTAATGGTAAAGAACCCACCTGACAGTGTAGGAGACGCAAGAGACACGAGTTCGATCCCTGGGTCAGGAAGATCCCCTGGAAGAGGGCATGGCAACCCAGTCCAGTATTCTTGCCTGGAGAATTCCATGGACAGAGGAGCCTGGTGGGCTGCGGTCCTTGGGGTTGTAAAGAGTCAGACAAGACTGAAATGACTCGGCACGAACGCATCGCTTTATTTAGGAGGTAGCCATTGAGATCCAGGCTTCATGAAGAAACACTGCATTTCCCTACTTGAGTCTGTTGGTAGAAGTTAGCACTGTCAGACTCCAAAGAGGCTTCTGGAACAGAGGGTTCACTCATCTAAGGGTTCATTCTGCGCTTTGACTAGCTCTACTATCTGGCACACGAGAGGTTTTTCCTCAAAGAAGTCATTCCTTTGGAATCCACACACTTTTCTTCCACAGACGCATTTCCCTGCATCTTCTAACCTGGTCTCCTCACTGTACTCTCTCTTCCCTCTAACTCAGTAAGTCCTAGTCCCAGTCAATGGAGAGCCCATAATAAAATTGCTGAAGCTAATTTCGGGAGTCGCAGGGAATCTTGACTATTTAGGAAGCCAGAGGAACCTTGCCTTTGTCATAGTATTAAAGCAATGACAGTTGCAAGTATTTCTGGGGCAAAGCGTCTCAATATAGCTTGTCTTGTCGTTCACTGGAAATCACCTTTTTTTGGCACCCTCTATGCCCCCTAGATTTTCCAGCCTCTCTTTTTACCAGGCTCCCTGACTATGCTCTGGCTTCCTATCTGAGCCCAGGATTTCTATTTCAATTCTAAATTAAAACCATAGTGAAGAGGCAGCAGTACCTCCAGTGGCTGCAGGTCTTGGATTCAGGCACTGACTTTGCTTTCCAAGACTCTCCTTTGTCGCGGATATGCAGCCTCCCTTTAGGGTCTACTCCACCATACCCACCTAGGTCTAACTTAATTTCTTTTATAGTGAGTTGGTTGGTTAGTCCAGCTCTTTCAATCAGCTGTTTCTATGTTCCTTTCTTCTTAAACTGCTTACCATCCGTATATGAAAAGTGGATGTGCATTTGTACACACACATTGTCTCATTTGATCTTACACTATCCTTCTGGATAGGTTACAGTGATCCCATTTCACATGTGTGGTTCAGTAACTTAATGATTTGCTAGAGGAACAAAAATTCTTTAAAAATTAAAAAAAAAATCAGTTTTCTGTGTTTGGTTGTACTGGGTCTTGGTGACTGTGCAGGCTTTTCTCTAGGAATTCCTTTTAGTAGTTGTAAGGTTAACAGGGTTTCATCATTAAAGCAGTGCTGCTAAACTGTCTCTTTGTCTTCTTTTCTCTTTCCTTATAAAACCAAAATAGGTTAATAGAATAAAACAGTTTCAAGCTTAAGCCCCTCTTTCTAGCTTCTACATAGTTGCACCTTGTCAGGAGGCTTCCTGTGTCAAACCCTGAATATTCAGAGATGATTGGAGAGGCACACCTTTTCCGGGGACAAAAGAAATGCATACATTCTTAAAGTATAGCAACCATTTACAGCCTTCTTCCCTCTTGGATATGGAAAGTAAGTTCTTTACAACCCCCTCTTTTTGAGATAGATTCTAGCCCTGTGTTTCCTGGATAAGTTGCAAGATTTTTATCTTTGCTGAAAAGGCTATCTTGTAACACAGTGAATATTTGCCCGCATTATGCTAAATAAAGGTATGCTAGAGACAATCAAATGGTAAACATACTATTGTTAAGTCTGATTATGCAGAAATCAGAACTTTTGCAAGGAAAATGAGCCTAATGTTAAAGTTGTTGATGGTAGGCAAAAAACAAAAGTTTGCATAAAATAGTTGTGATGTAATGGGGATGTTCTTTGGCTATAAAACTGTAAGCTAACAAAAATAAAGTGAGAGACTTCTCCATCACCCCACAAAACTAACAGCAATAAAGAGAGACTGCTTCATCACCACACACCGACTCAGCTCAGCAACTGGTCCTTCTCCAAACCTCTTATTCAGGCATTCATTCATTCAGTGTGTGTGTGAATGTCTTAAAGGAGGTCGAGAAGCACTGTGCTAATCACTGGATGTTGGAAAGTGAGTTCTGCAGCGTTTTATGTTTTGTTTCCTAACTTGATTGCTTATATATGGATGCGTCTACTTTGTGAAAACTCGTCAAGCTCTACATCATGATGTGTGCACTTTATTAATCTTTAACAAAGCATTTAAAAACCGTAAGTGCAATGAGGAGTTTAGGGTCTAGTGTGGGGAGGGTCTAGTGTGGGGAAGACACACAGCGTTACAATACTGTATGATTTCAGTGCTATGGCATTATACTGATATAGGTTACGATCCTTGGGGTCCTGGAAAATTACAGACTGAGCAGTGAGAACTGAGTTAGTGGTGCCGGGGTTGACAGTTAAAAGAATGTTTAAAAAGGTCAAGGAGTTTGAAGATTTAATTAGACTAAGTGTAAGTACTTTTAGGGCAGAGATTATAGCATGTGAAACATACGTTTGAAACATAGTGAGTTCCCTGATAGTCTAATGGTTAGGATTCAGTGCCATGGCCTGGATTCAGTCTCTGGTTGGGGATCTGAGACCCCAAAAGACAAAACCAAACCGAAACAAAACAAAACAAAACAAAAAACCCAAAACAAAACCACAAAAACCCCCAAGCAAGCAAGCAAGCAAGCAAACAAAAAACCATGAAGACATATCGAGAGTTTGAGGAAGACTCCATAGCCATCCACCTACCGGATAGATTTTGAGTACCTATGCTTGGGTAGGCTGCCCAGGTAGCTCTTATGGTAAAGAACCTGCCTGCCAAGGCAGGTAGCCGCAAGAGAAACAGGTTTGATCCCTGGGTCGGGAAGATCCCCTGGAGGAGGTGTGGCAACCACTCCAGGGTTCTTGCTTGGAGAATCCCAGGGACAGAGGAGCCTGGCGGGCTGCAGTCACGGCGTCGCACAGAACCGGACACGCCTGACGTGAGCGCACACGTGCACGCGTGCTTAGGTGCTGCGCTGGGAACGACAAACTCCGTCTCTGCTCTCAGTGAGTTTACTCTCTAGGGTGGCAGGTGAGATTTTCAGGTAAGCAGTCAATTTAAGGTGTGATGAGTTAACTACTGCCAAGAAAGAACTCGGTGATACTGAAATTGAAACTTAAAATTAATGAACAGACAGTAGCCTGGAAGCTGAGGCCAAACCCCAATGGTCATGTTAATTGCTTAGGATTTCATCCCAAAGCCTCTTTGTTTTCTCACTGGCTTGTGGAAGGATTAGATTTGTAGTTGAGGAAGTTTCTCTCTGTGCCTGCAGGATTTTGACTAAAAGCAAGCATGTGTGAGTGCTAAGTTGCTTTAGTCGTGTCTGATTCCTTGCAACCCTATGGACTGTAGTTGGCCAGGCTCTGCTGTCTTAGCCCTTGGACCACCAGATAAGCCCCATCACTTACACTTCAGCATAACTCTCATTTATTCCCCTGTATCTCATGATTATTTTACCTCCACCATCCTCCCGTCATATAGCTACTAAATATTGACATTATCTTTGACTATTTACATATCCAATCAGATGGCTCTTGTTCCCACAGATCTCTTTTCTGTTGTAGTTCCCTAATCTATGGCTCCTTCTAATCCAGTCACTTTTGTGTTTTTTATATTTCTCATTGAGTTTTTTCCTTGTATCTTCTAACTGGTCTTCCTTGACCCCACTAAATCCCTTTTAACTTATGGTTTGAACTTAGTAGGGCTGGTACACGTGGTCATCATGAATCAGGATAACCTAGAGAGCTTTCTATTACATTCTTCTCCCCTGGAGAAGGCAATGGCAACCCACTCCAGTATTCTTGCCTGGAGAATCCCAGGGACGGGGGAGCCTGGTGGACTGCCGTCTATGGGGTCACATGGAGTCAGATACGACTGAAGCGACTTAGCAACAGCAGCAGCAGCAAAGCCACCCAGGATATATCAGACCCTCAGCAATACACTTTGTTTTCTCTTCTCTCTACATTCTACAGAGAACTAGTAAGTTCAGTCAGTTTTTACCAAAGAATAAGAATCAGCTAGAGTGATTTCGGGACCTGAGATTACATTTCACTAGATTTTTAGTGAGGTTCAAGAATTTGTAGTTTTAGACTCTCATGTCTATTGCTGTGTGCTATGTGCTAAGTCAGTTCAGTCGTATCTGACTCTTTGTGACCCCCATGGACTGTCGCCCTCAAGGCTCCTCTGTTTATGGGATTCTCCAGGCAAGAATACTGGAGTGGATTGCCATGCACTCCTCCAGGGCATTCTGTATACACTTGCTAAAGTTTTATTCTTCAAACTTAGGTTAGGTGATGGCTAACGTGTGATTTCACTTTTTTCAAGTGTATTGAACCTGGAGTCAAAAGCCTGTGATTATGATTTGCCTACATTGTTTATGAGCTCTGTGACTCAAGGCTTCAGTAGTATGTGAACCGAGACCTTCCAGATGTACAAGCTGGGTTTAGGAAAGGCAGAGGAACCAGAGATCAAATTGCCAAAATTTTGCTGGATCATGGAGAAAGCAAGGGAGTTCCAGAAAAACATCTGCTTCATTGATTATACTAACATTGTTGTTTGGATCACAACAAACTGTGGAAAATTCTTAAAAAGATGGGAGTACCAGACCACCTTATCTGCCTCCTGAGAAACCTGTGTGCAGGTCAAGAAGCACCAGTTAGAACTGGACATGGAACAATGGACTGGTTCCAAATCGGGAAAAGAGGATGACAAGGCTGTGTATTGTTATCCTGCTTATTTAACTTCTATGCAGAGTACATCATGTGAAATGCCGGACTGGATGAATCACAGGCTGGAATCAAGATTGCCAGGAGAAATATCAGCAGCCTCAGATATGCAGATAATATCACTCTAATGGTAGAAAATGAAGAAAACTAAAGAGCATCTTGATGAGGGTAAAAGAGGAGAGTGAAAAACCTGGTCTGAAACTCAACATTCAAAAAACTAAGATCATGGCATCTGGTCCCATCACTTCATGGCAAATGGAAGGGGAAAAAGTGGAAGCAGTGACAGATTTTCTTTTCTTGGGCTCCAAAATCATTGCAGATGGTGACTGAAGCTATGAAATTGATAGATGCTTGTTCCTTGGAAGAAAAGCTATGACAAACCAGACAGCATATTAAAAAGCAGAAAAAAGCCCCCCAAAACCAAAAAACCCAATCAAAAGCAGAGACTTCATTTTGCTGACAAAGGTCTGTATAGTCAAAGCTGTGGTTTTTCCAGGAGTCATGTATGGATGTGAAAGTTGGACCATGAAGGAAGGTTGAATGCCGAAGAATTGATGCTTTCAAATTGTGGTGCTGGAAAAGACTCTTGGGAGTCCCTTTGCAAGGAGATCAAACCAGCCAATCTTAAGGGAAATCAGCCCTGAATATTCATTGGAAGGACTGAAGTTGAAATTCCAATACTTGGCCACCTGATGTGAAGAGAAGACTCTTTAGAAAAGATCCTGATGCTGAGAAAGATTGAAGGCAAAAGAAAGAGGGGGAGGCAGAGGATGAGATGGTTAGATAACATGACCAACTCAATGGACTTGAATTTGAGCAAACTCTTGGAGATAGTGGAGTACTGAGGAGCCTGGCATGCTGCAGTCCATGGGGTCATAAAGAGTTGGATACAACTTAGTGACTGAACAACAACAAACTTGGACAAGTCCTTAATATCTTTGAGCCATGTCTATAAAATGGGATGATAATAAATCATGACATTGAATTCTTACCTGGATCAGAAACTTCTTCAATTATGAAGGTCTTTTATATGTATTCACATTCCTGTTTCTTCTTATAGTAATGTAGGTATTGATACCCACTCAATTTATCTCAGATTCCAGAACTGGATGGTAAAGTGTGAATGGCCCGAGAAGAGAGAGTAGCCAAATGGTGATATATAGGATTGGAGCTATTAAAAAATCTTTTCTTGACTCAAGCCGATATAAATTCCAAGCTACAGGCTGGTATCAGGAATTTGATAGGGCATCACTGAGATAGGATGTGAAACCACCACGTTCACACGTGCAAAGTAAAATTTGGGTCAGTGGTTATCAGCTTGGCTGCTCACAGGCCCTGAGAAGCTTTAAAAACTACTGATGCCCAGTTTCTATTCCCAAAAACTACTGATGCCCAGTTTCTATTCCCAAAGTTTCTGATTTAATTTGTCTACAACAGGGCCTACAAAGAAGTTTAAAATACTCTCCAGTTACCTGGTTTGTTTTAATGTACAATTATAATTTAGAACGATTATTTTAGGATGTCTCATGAGGAGTTTGCCTTTTTCTTCCAAGCTGTCACTTATTAAACTGAGATGGTCTTTTTAAAAAAGAATTTATATACAGCTTAATATGTGCCAGGTATTGCTCCAAGCACTTCACAAATACCAATTCTTTTAATCTCAGCAACATGTAAAATAATTATTAATTTTGTTTTACTGATGAAGAAATTGAGTATTGAGATGTTAAGCAACTTGCCCATATTTTAGATTCAGGTAGTCTTGAAATGATGTTCTAAGTGTGTAGGTTAAGCTGTTTCTCTAGATTTTCTTTAGCCTTAAGATAAAAAGGAGTGGGGAGACCAAAATATTATAGCACAGTTCATACCCTTCAGTGTTTTTTTTTTAAATTAAACATTTATTAAAAAAGTTAGAAATTGTTTAAACTAATCTTTAAATGGTATCATTATATAGAAACTATGTAGGATAGGCTATAGAAACTGTAGAAAGGATGCATATGTATTATTTCTTCAGCTAAGTTCTCATTTTTTACTTGACATTTTATTAGAAAAAATTTTCTAATATAAGGAAAAGTACAACAGGCTAGTGAAAATCTATATATCCAGCAGCATTTTAACAAGATAATTAAAAAGCAGTTAGAGAGAGAATTAAAATGCTAAATGAATCTCTAACACAGTGTACTAGCTTTAACAATTATTAAGATCCTACCATATTTGCTTCATCAGTCAAAATTGATAACTTCTTAATGTCATCTAAGATTCAGTCTATGTTCAAATTTTTCCTGTTCCCCAAATGTCTTTTACCTCTTATTTGTTAAAATCAGGATCCAAGCAAGATCAGCGTCTATATTGTGTTTGGTTGTTTTATTTCTTAGGTCTCTTTTAATCTAGGATAGTTCTCACTGCCCTAACTGCTGTTTTAACATTGTCTTGCTGAGAGGGAGGACCAGTTCTCTGCAGAATGTCTCCTTTTTGAATTTGTCAGATTGAAGCTCTGTTTTATTAAGAACTTGTTTTACCTTACTCCTGGCTACTGGTGACCTCAAACTTTTTTTTTTCTTTTTGTCCTTAATCGTTTGCAATTTTGTAAATCTCTTTTTATTCATTGAAACCCTTATTTGCCTTTTGCCTTCTAATAGTATATATCATTTTGTTCTGACTTGTTGAACAAACTTTTCCCACTCTATTTTCATTTCTGATGGGTACTTCTGACATGTCCTTTATGTTGGCTATGCCTGACTGCCGGGATCCAGCCCCGGCGGGGTCCGGGGGTCTTGAGGGATGAGTGGCGTCGGCGGAAGAACTGAGCTGAGTCGGTGTGTGGTGATGAAGCAGTCTCTCTTTATTGCTGTTAGTTTCGTGGGGTGATAGAGAAGCCTCTCCCAAAGGCGGTGGAGAAGTCTCTCACTTTATTTTTGTTAGCTTACAGTTTTATGGCCAAAGAACATCCCCATTACACCTCAACATTTTAATGCAAACTTTTGTTTTCTGCCTACCATCAACAACTTTTACATTAAGCTCATCTTCTTTACAAAAGGTCGGATTTCTGCATAATCAGACTTAACAGTAGTATGTTTTCCATTTGAATGTCTCTAGCATACCTTTATTTAGCATAATGCGGGCAAATATTCACTGTCTTACAAGATAGCCTTTTCAGCAACTTATCCAGGAAACATAGGGCTAGAATCTATCTCAAAAAGAGGGGGTTGTAAAGAACTTATTTTCCATATCCGAGAGGGAGGAAGGCTGTAAATGGTTGCTATACTTTAAGAATGTATGCATTTCTTTTGTCCCCGGAAAAGGTGTGCCTCTCCACTCATCTCTGAATATTCAGGGTTTGACACAGGAAGCCTCCTGCCAAATGTTCCCTGACAAGGTGCAACTATGTAGAAGCTAGAAAGAGGGGCTTAAGCTTGAAACTGTTTTATTCTATTAAACTATATTGGTTTTTACAAGGAAAGAGAAAAGAAGACAAAGACAGTTTAGCAGCACTGCTTTAACAATGAAACCCTATTAACCTTACAACTACTAAAAGGAATTTCTATGTCTACACTATCCTAAAGCAATCAGTGTCTCCAACTAAGCTGGCCACAGTTATGAGCATTCCTAAGTCCATTCCAGCCTGGTTTTTTTTTTTTTTTTTTTTAAGAAAGGGAGCCTCCTCCGTGGAGTGGTCGGGGGGAGTGGGATGTGGAAAGGTGACCCAAGTACGACCCCCAGAGAACTCTTGATAAACTCCCCAGTAACTAGTAGGAGGGAAATAAGGTCTGAGGGAATTATCTCAGGATGAATTTTTTCTAACTGGGACTGACCTACTGAGATGAGCTAATGTTCAGAGCATAAACAGAACTTCCCAAGAAAAATACCAGGAGGGGCCTTGCCTTGGGATGCCCCGAAGGAAAATCCACTTTGCAGTTTCCTTCTCAGTCTGGTGACTTTGTCATCCGAGTGAGGGGGCATCCTGACGGCTCCCGGCACCTGACAACTTTAAAATTCTTAGTTCTATGATGTCAGAATCAGAGTCATCCACTCCCCAAACCCCGCCTCCCCAGTTCAGTAATTCTCAATCCCTTGTGTCTCTGGTGGCTTAGATGGTAAAGACTCTGCCTGCAGTGTAAGAGACCTCGGTTTGATTCCTGGGTCTGGAAGATCCCCTGGAGAAGGGAATGGCAACCCACTCACAGAGGAGCCTTTTGGGCTACACAGTCAGTCACAAAGGGCTGGAACACGACTGAGTAACTAACTCACACACTGCCCTCTAGGGGAACTTCTGGAAATGTGTGATGATTCCAGTTGTCACAGTGAGGACTTACTAGCATGTATGTTGATCATAGACCAGGGATGCTAAATGTTCTCCTGTACTTGGAGTAATCCTGACCAACTAAGAATCACCTTGCCTAAAGTTAGTTTAGTGTCAATGTTGAAAAACACCATGCAGGTGACCTTGATTAATTTACTTTTGGCTGATTGATAAACCAGCACATAGTAGGTGCTCCATAAATATTTGAGTGAATAAATTTTGGAATTTGTCCTTCTAAAGCAAACTGTTTGACACACACACACACACAACCACACATTATACAAAACTATTTTGTTAGAATTCCTTTAGTTACAAGTGAGAAAAACTCAGTTCACACTGCATTATGTAATAGAAAAGTTACAGGATTCTCAACTTCAGAATTGCTAGATCCATGGGTTTAAGTTGTATTAGTGGTACTTGATTTCCTTTAACTTTTGGCTTTCTACTCTGAATATTGGCTTCACTTTCTGATGGGTTCTTTTCTCAAGAGAGTGCCCAGCAGCTTAAGGATTATATCCTTTACCTTGAATTTCCTTTTCCGAATAGTTCCAACGCACACTTTAATCTTACTGGAGTCATTTGCATCACCAGCTTGTACATAGGGCTTCTCAGGGGGTGCAGTGGTAAAGAATCCACTGCCAGTGCAGGGGACACCAGAGACTCGGGACCCAGTCGGGTTCAGTCCCTGGGTCAGGAAGATCCCCTGGAGGAGGAGGCACCCCACTCCAGTACTCTTGCCTGGAGAATCCCATGGACAGAGGAGCCTGGTGGGCTGCAGTCCATAGGACCACAAAAGAGTTGGACGCAACTGAGCACATATACTCACACGTTTGTACCTAAACCAATCACTGTGGCCAGAGGAGATGGGTAACATCAGTGGGTCAGGCATGATTCATTCTTTTCCTTACTCAGGGCAGGCATTGAAGTTAGCCCGTCTGCACCAGACACTTTTATCAAAAGAAGAGGGGATGGGTGCTGAACAGGAATAAATGGCAAAATAGCATACATTTCCATTGCTCAAACCCATCACACAGTACAGAACATTAATCAGATATTCACTCAGTCATCATCATCATCATTATCTGAACTGGGCACAGCTTTTTAAAATGTAATTTTACAGTGTAATTTTAATGTAATTGTATAATACCAAATATTAAACATTATTTGTGTATTTTAGAGATCTTATGATGTAAAGCATTATTCCTGTCTTACCACAAAACTAGAAACTAAAGGAATACTCCAAATAGAACTGAAGGTTTTTTTTTTTCTCCAACTATTCTGCATAGCTTGTGAAATCTTAGTTCTCCAGCTAGGGATTGAACCCAGGTCCTTGGCAGCGAGAGCCTAGAGTCCTAACTCCTGTATGTGCGTGCTAAGTCTCTTCCATCTCTTCAGTCTCGTCTGACTCTTTGCCATCCCTAGGACTGTAGCCCACCAGGCGCCTCTGTCCATGGGATTCTCCAGGCAAGAATACTGGAGTGGGCTGCTGTGCCATCTAGGGGATCTTCCCTAACCACTACACTCCCAGGGAATTCCCAAAAAGAACTGAAGTCTTCTTTTTTTTTAAACAACTCTTTTACAGTCTTCTTTTTTGGGCTGCTCTGGGTCTTCGCTGTTTGTGGGCTTTCTCTAGTCATGGTGAGCAGGTGCTCCTCTCTAGCTGCAGTGCGCAGTGGCTTCTTGCTGCGCAGCCCAGGCTCTAGGGCATGTGCGCGCGTTAGTTGTGGTGCACGGTCTTAGTTGCCCCATAGCACGTGCAGTCCTCCTGGACCCAGGGACTGAACATATGTCCCTGCGTTGGCACGCAGATTCTTAACCGCTGGCCCACCAGGAAAGTCCCTCATTGGGAGTGCCCACCTGCAGGGGATCTTCCTGATCCAGGGATTGAACCAGCATCTCTTAGGTCTCCTGCATTGGCAGATGGGTTCTTTACCACTAGTGCCACCTGGGAAGCCACCTTTTAAATGATGTTCCCCAAATTTCTTATTTTGCTGTTTAAAAAAAGACTTAACTCTTTGTTCTCTCTGGGGTCCATTTTGTGCTGACAGTGCAAATTTATGTCACCCGCTCAAAATTTTATTTGGGCTCTAGACTTTTGTTTCCATGTTACTTTTAGTTGTTTTTACCTGGACGTCTTATAGTGATCACAAACTCATGATGTCTAGACCTGAATTTATCTTTCTGTACTCACATGCTCTGCTCCTGTTTCAAATTCTCTAAAAAGAGAACCATTGGGTTCCTTAGTATCTCAGTTACCTGTTGCTACAAAAATGCTGTTTAACATTAAAGTACATTCATTATTATGGCTCGTAGGTCTCAGCTGGTTTCCAGCATGTAAAGGGAGGTCAGCTGCCCTTTGGTTGCATGGTTCTGCTGAGCCTGGATAGCCTTTCATGTGTTTGGGGGGGCAGCTGGCTATAGGCAGGTCTAAGATGACCTTAGTTGGATAACTGGGCTCTTTTTCATGTGTCTCTCATATGTAGATGTTTCTCACGTCCCTGTAGGCTAGCCTGAGCATGCTTGGAGAATATGCTCCTAGTGATCAAAGAGGAGCAAAAAAAGGTGGAAATTCCTAAAGCTTTTTCAAGTCACTTTTTGCTCCAAGCTGCTATGGTCCCATTGGTGAAAACATGTCACATAGCCCAGCCCAGAGTTAGAGTAGGCAGGACCGAAGTATAGGGTAAAGGGTATAGATATTGGAGTCCATTTAATTGGGGCCATTAATGGAATCAATTTACTGTACTTGTCTAAGTTTAACTCAGAGTTATCCTTGGTTTTTCTCTTTCTCTTACTTTTCATGCAGTTTATTGATCATGTCTCCTTTTTTTTTTTAAACTTATTTTTTATTTTGTATTAGAGTATAGTTGATTTACAATGTGTTACTTTCAGGCATACAGCACAGCAATTCAGTTAGACATATACATATATCTGCTCTTTTTCAGATTCTTTTCCCATATAGATTATTACAGAATACTGAGTAGAGTTCCCTGTGCTATATGTTGTTATTGATTATCTATTTTATATATAGCAGTGTGTACATGTTAATCCCAAACTCTTAATTTATCCCTCCCTTCCACATTTTCCCTTTAGTAATGATAAGTCTATCTTCAAAGTCTGTGAGTCTGTTTCTGTTTTGAAATAAGTTCATTTGTGTCCTTTTTTTAAAAAAAGATTCCACATATATGTGATATCATGTGATATTTGTCTTTGACTTACTTCAATTAGTATGGGAATCTCTAGGTTCATCCACGTTGCTGCAAATGACATTATTTCATTCTTTTTTATGGCTGAGTGATATGCCATTGTGTGTGTGTGTGTGTGTGTGTGTGTGTGTGTGTGTGTACCACATCTTCTTTATACATTCCTCTGTTGATAGAGATTTAGGTTCCTTCCAAATGTTGGCAGTTACAAATAGTGCTGCGATGAACACTGGAGTGTTCATTTTCCAATTATGGTTTTCTCTAGGTACATGACCAGGAGTGGGATTGCTGGGTCATATGGTAGTCCTACTTTTAGTTTTTTAAGGAACTTGCCTACTGTTCTCCCTAGTAGTTGTACCAACAGAATAGGAAGTTCCCTTTTCTCCACACCCTCTCCTGCATTTACTGTTTGTAGATTTTTTGATGATGGCCGTTCTGACAGTGTGTCATGATATCTCATTGTATTATTTCTCTAATAAACTGAGCATCTTTTCATGTGCTTTTTGGCCATCTGCATGTCTTCTTTGAAGAAATGCCTACTTAGATCTTTCCATTTTTTGATTTTTTTTTTTTTAAATAAGGAGCTACATGAGCTGTTTGTATATTTTGGAGACTAATCCCTTGTTGGTCACTTTGTTTGCAAATATTTTCTTCTGTTCTGTGGATTATCTTTTCATTTTGTTTATGGGTTTCCTTTGTTGTGCAAAAGCTCTTAAGTATAATTAGGTTCCATTTGCTTTTGTTTTTATTTTCATTACTCTAGAAGGTGATTCCTAAAAGATACTGCTGTGATTTATGTCAAAAAGTGCCCTCCCTGTGTTTTCCTCTTAAGAGTTTTAATCTTCTTTATTCTTCCTTTGTCTTCATCAGTGCCCACTCATACTAGTTGATTGAAGACCTTAACCATCACTCTCCTAAATTGCTGTAGTAGTCTTGGTATTGGTAGGCTTCCCCAACCCCTACCCCATTTTATCAAGTTCTATATCAAATAACAACAAAACTGGTTCTGTCTCTCTACAAACCCTATAGATTGCCATCAGTTTGGTTTCCCTTTTCTGGAAGTTCTGACCCATAACCCCAGAGATGTTTTAGCCCTCCTGGGCCTGTGCCTAGAGGAGCTTCAGGGAGTGTTGACATATAGCGTGGGTGGGTGAGCATGCTGCAGAGTCTGTGCTGTTTGTTCATCCAGCTTTGGGTATGTTACTGAATGCAGGTTTGTGTGCCTGACACAATGAGGCCAAACAGTACCAAAACCTTGGAGTCTGGAGAAGAGAAAGGTTTATTGTAGGGCCAGGCAAGGAGATGGGTGGCTCATGTCTCCCAAAACTCTAAACACTGAAAGGGTTTCAGCAAAGCGTTTTTAAAGGCTGGGTAAGGGAGGGGATTCACAGAGTATATGATCAACATGTGCACAGTTCTCCAGTTGGTTCATATTGAGGTAACAGGGTGGTTAAAATGATCAGTCCTTAGGCACCAGTAGGTCTGGGGACTACATGCTCATGATCATCAAACAGTTAATTCATTCCAGTTGTTGGTGGTTTTTAATATTGGAAAAACTCAGGAAATATGCATGAGATACCATTATCTGGGTACTTCGAAGAGGAGCTAAAGCAGAGGATATGGAGGAGAGGTCTGTCCTGGGCAGGGCCCAAAGGGTCCTGCTTGCTTACAGACAGGATATCAGAAAGCATCCCAAGGACTTATGCTTCATTCATCAGTAATGTCACTTGTTCCATGGGTGGAGAGCAGTTTTAACAGTAGCTAATGCTCATGAAGATTCTAGTTCCCCATAGAACACTCATCAGCAGAGAACCAGATGCATCAGCATTGGAAATAGATTCTGGAGGCCTCTAATGCTGGGGTCACAGAAGGTCACTAAAACAGACCTTGGTTGGGATGCCAGTGTCTCTCTGGTGTCTCCTGGTGGGCATACCTCTGGTGATGCCTCTCAGAATCTTAAATTGCCAGATTTTCTACAGGAGCAGCAGCTGGTACCACAGGCTCAATATTTCTAAAAGAAAGTCTAGAATCTCTTGTGGCCAAAAAGCTGGGTGGGATATAGGAATATTTCCACCACAAGGATGGAGTGAGGAAGTGTTTGGGGAGCACTGTGACCTCAGAACCATCATGGTGGAAGTTAGCAAGTGTCTTGTCCAGTGCTGGCACTGGTGTCCTCTTTTTGTTTATGGCCCTGGGACATAAGGGTTGGAGAGGGATTCCATGCTGGAAAGCCTGGTGCTGACTTCCCTCACTGATCCGAGGAGCTCTAGAGCTTTGTGGCCAAGGTCCCAAAGGTACAATGGCCCAGCAGAATCTACAGTATCTCAGTGTGCTCCACCGAGGTCCATGCAGGTCAGTTCTGGCCTTTAGAGAGGGACTGAGGGACTCAAAGGTCAGTGTGAGAAGGACATAAGATAATGAGCAGACAGTGACCCGCTGGCCCAGCAGAGGCGGCAGAAGGGCAGCAGGCTCGGGTGGCTTGAGGGGACCCTTAGTGGGAGACCAGCACTGGGGGCTCTCTGGGAGTTTGGACAGAGATAGCCTCACTGGCTTTCAGTACAAACAAGACATCAACCCATAAAGTCCCTGTTACTCAATACACTCTAGGAACAATATAAATGTTTGATTTCTTGGGTTTTCCCTGGGCTTTGATTTATACTCTCAGAGTTATGTTCCTAAAACACAGATTTAAGTATATCATTTTTTGTTTTAAACCAGCAGTCACTACTTTTCCTTTTTTTTTTTTTTGTGATGTGGACCATTTTTAAAGTCTTCATTAAATTTGTTGTAATAGCTTCTGTATTGGTTTTCTTTTCTTTTTTTTTTTTTTGGCCATGAAGTATGTGGGATCTTAGCTTCCCTATCTGGAGAAGGAAATGGCAACCCACTCCAGTATTCTTGCCTAGAGAATCCTGTGGACAGAGGAGCCTGGCGGGCTACAGTCCGTGGGGTCACAAAAGAGTCTGAACACGACTGAGCAACTAAACAACTCAACAAGCTTCCCTATCAAGGAAGAACCCACAGCCCCTGCAGTGGAAAGTGAGGTCTTAACCACTGGACCTCCAGTAAAGTCCCACTGCTTTTCCTTTACTTTGGTAGTTCTCAGCTTCACATACACCTGGATCACCTGGAGGGCTCTTTTAAAAACAGTTTTCTAAGTCTCCCTCCCAGGATTTCCCATTTGGTACATCTAGGTTGAGGTCTAAGAACTGCATTTTCTAACAGGTTCCCAGTACCGGGCTGATGCTGATGGTCAGGTAATTGTGCTCTGAAAGGTCTTTACTTCAGAATAATGTCCCAACTCAGCAGAGTTAATGAGGACTCCTGTAACTTGAGCTCAGGTGTGAGTATGGGGATTCTACTGAGGTGAAGTGACAGTGTTGGGAGCATCATTCCCCTCTCTGGTGTGTCATTCCTGTATTTCCCTCCCCGTTTGGCTAGGCAGTATTTTATCCTTCTAAATCTGGCTTACAAGAGCATTTAAAGACTGTTTTGAGGGGCACAGAAGACAGTAAAGGCAAATGCAGCCTCACTGAATAGTACAGCATAACCTCAGGGAAGAAGTGTGTGTTCAAGAGGGAGAGGCCAAGACCCTTGCTGGATAGTCTGGCGCCCTTTGTGTGACTGATTTTGTCGCCAGGTTACACCTTCAAGTCCATTTGATTATCTGCTGGTGAAGTTGCATTCTTCTGTCACACTTTTTTTTGCCACACCTCACAGTTCATGGTATCATATAGGTCCCTGACCAGGGACTGAACCAGGGCCCTTGGCAGTGAAAACACAGAGTACTAACCACTGGATGGCCAGAGAATTCCCCTTCTGTTGCCCTTTTATTAAATATAAAGATACACTTTATTTATTCAAATTTTAAATTATTTATTTATTATTGGCTGTGCTGGGTCTTCGTTGCTGTGCAGGCTTTTCTCTGGCTGTGGTGAGCTGGGCTTCTCTTCATTGTGGTGCTCGAGCGCCTCACTGCAGTGACTTCTCCTGTGGAGGATGGGCTCTCGGCTCATGGGCTTCAGTAGTTGTGGGTCATGGGCCCTAGAGCACGGGCTCAGTAGCTGGGGTGCATGGGCTCAGTTGCTCCGTGGCACGTGGGATCTTCCTGGACCAGGGACCGAATCCACGTTCCCTGCATTGGCAGGCGGATTCTTATCCACTGCACCATCAGACGCATCTTCTGTTACACTTTTAACAGAAGTAGCCTCACCCTTTTAACCACCAGAGCTAGGAGGCTTGGGGAGCAGGTGCTCGGGGGGTTTACCAGAATCCTGTGGGGAGATTGGAAAAAGAAGCAGATTCCCATTGTAGATTTACCAGCTGAGAACCTTCAGAATGAGCCCTTAGAATCTGCATTTTATTTTAATTTTAAAACAATGTATTAGGTTTTCAAAAAAATACAGAAACCTATTTTATAAAACTGGCATATATTGCTGTAGTCAGATAACTTGTATTGGCATTAAGAAAAGAATAGAAATATGACCATACTGGAACACTGCTATAGTAAAACTTTCCTTCTGTGCTCCTTTCTTTAGTCCTCTACTAAAAAGTTATCATATATTGCTTTTCCCTGTTTCTGTCTAGATAATATTTTGGGAATCTACTTTTTGGGGAAGAAATGTACATACTGAATGTACAACTATTTTTATTACAATGTGAGGAAAACTCTAGAACATAAGTGTCCCTCCCTAGCTCTTATTTCCTTCTTATACTGGGCACTCTGCAAAATCTACCCTCAGCTCTCTTTTTTCACCATCACCCGGGTGTGACAGCCCCTGCTCTGGAGAAACTAGAGGACACCCAATAAAGCCTTCAGTGTGTGTCAAAGACAGGTTGGGTTGGTTTAACCTTTGTGCGGTGATTGATGCAATGTGTATTTCCGCTCTGTTAGCGTTTACTGAGTGAGTGCTAGTCTGTTCCGCTGCTGTAACAACATACCACAGACTAAGTACCTTATCACCAAAAGCAGTTTAATTCTGCAGTTCTGGAGGTTGGGAAGTCCATGATCAGGATGTCAGCACAGTTGGGTGAGGATCTTCTTCCAGGCTGACAACTTATTGTATCCTCATGTGGCCACAGGGGCCGGGAGGTCTGTGGGCCTTTGTATAAGAGCACTGATCCATTTATGAAGACTCCACCCTTATGACCTTATCACCTTCCAAAGGCTCTGCCTCCTAGTGCTATAACATTTGGTATTAGAATTTCAAAATGCGAATTTTGGGAGGACACAAACATTCAGAGCGCAGCACAGTGCTTTCAAAGTAGGCCAAGTGGTAGAAGAGACAGAAATGAATTAAGGTCACCATCATGCCCTTAAGGGCAAATGTTATTAGATAAGTAAATAGCTACCGTGTACCTGTAAGAAAAAGGAAGCTCTCATGGAGGTGTGAGAAATGAGCCATGGGTGGCACAAAGATAACTGATGCTCTGAATCCCAGAAGTCTGGTCTTTTTCAGGAAATTGCTCTCACTGTTTAATTCCTGAATGGCTTTTGTTTGGGCATCATCCATTTTGCGCAAGTGTCAGGAGCTAGTCCTCTCATTAACCGAGCAGCTAAACACATTCTTGGATAAAAAAGTCAGATCAAGTTTATAATCTGAGATTTCATGTGAGTTGCTTCTAAAAATTGAAATGGATTTTAATTTTTCTTATTAGAGGAAAATAAAAATAATATTGGAAGTGATGACCCTGTAAATGTTGATGTGGTATGTTCTTGTAATTGGGTTGAGTTGTTTCTATACAGTTTTGCTTTGAAGGGTGAGCTACAGCTGGCCAGCAGTATGCACATAGAAGACTCAAATGGGCAAAATCACATTGTGGGGAACTGGCTCATTAAGGCAAATTTCTAAAAAGCCCTGGTGATAAAAATATTAAAAATTACAGAAATTAGTTTAACAAATATCTGTAGTTTCGTGTTTGAGAAATAACCACTATGAAGATTTAGGTATATTTCTTTCTAGTCTCATATATATTGTAGGGGAAGAAAATTAAAATAAAATACTTTTATTTATTTTCTTTTATTTTTGGCTGTTCTGGGTCTTCATTACTACATGGGCTTTTTCTCTAGTTGTATCCAGTGGGAGCTACTCTTCTTAGTGGAGTGCAGGCTTCTCATTGCCGTGGCTTTTCTTGTGAAAAAAGAAAGGCGCTAGGGCGTGAGGGCTCCGCAGTTGCAGCTCCAGGGCTCTCACAGGCTCAGTGATTGTGGCACACAGGCTTAGTTGCTCCGCAGCATGTGGGATCTTTCCAGATCAGGGATCAAACCTGTCTCTCCTGCGCTGCCCGTGGATTCTTTATCACTGAGCCACCAGGGAAACCTGTTTTATTTTTGCTACACTTTTAGGTTCTCTGGCTGGGGCCCTATTAATTAGTCTATAAATTAGACCGACAAAAGACAAATTAAAATTAAATTAAATTAAAAATTAAAATTAAATTAAAGCAACCATGTGACATGGGAACCTTCATAAGGGAATGAAGACCTGAAGAAACAGTTAAATCTGAGTGTTTTTATGCTAGATTTGATGAAGAATGGACAGTCATGGGCAGAAAAGTTTGAGGTAACAGTAGTAAACTGGGGGAGACTTAACAAGGCCTCTTCATTGGGCCTCATCTTGGTGCCTCTGTGCCTTCAGAGATTTCTTCCAGGTATAAGGAGGAAGAAGATGGGAGAGGTCAGAGAGTCCTTTCCATATTTGTCATTTGCCTTGAAATATTCATTATGTCAAGGAACCGTATTTTGGGGACAGCATGTTCTGAACTCCATCAATATTTAGAAAATTTAAAATAAATAATTGATTAATTTTATATCATGCTTTTTTTCTTTTACTAAGTATTATAATATGGTCATTATCTTATGGAAACTTCATTTTTTTATTGGCAACACTGCATTCTACTTTACGGTTCTATCATAATTTAACTATTGCCTCAAGTTGTATCCTTTTAAAGTTTGTGTGTATTAGCCATTCAGTCGTGTCTGACTCTTTGTGACCCCATGGACTGTAGCTTGCCAGGCTCCTTTGTCCATGGGATTCTCCAGGCAAGAATACTAGAGTGGGTTACCATTCCCTTCTCCTGGGGACCTTCCTAATCCAGGGATTGAACCTGGGTCTCCTGCATTACATTCAGATTCTTCACCCATCTGAGCCATCAGGGAAGCCCTTTTAAAGTTTATTCTAATCAAAATATAGTGAGCTGAAGATTAATATTCTTCTTTGTATGATAGAGAATTTCTATAAAAATGTCATTATCAGAAATTAACTTTTGGCAACATTCTCTTTGCTCTTTAGACATTTAGGTGATATGTCATCTGAGCCTAATGGATGTCTAGTGCTTAAATATGCTCAACAGTGTTAACTTTCTCAGTTTTTGTCATTTTGTTAGACATGAGTCACCTGCTTGAGACATTTTTTTTTGCTAATCGTATCTGTGTAACTTTTAACAATACCCAGTAGCAAACATTTATTAAACTCTGTGTATTGACAAATATTAGATATGGGAAACTACAGAGATAAGTAAAATGAGGCCTCTGCTCTCCAGGAGATCTAATGTAGTGAGGCAAAAATATGAGAAGACTATAAATGATAATCAAATTTAGTTTATTAATCAACTATTCTCTGATCTATAGTTCTGAATTAAAGGAAAGAAATTAGGCAGTAGAAATTACATATATATTTCCTCCCTTCTCTAGTGTTAGGAAAATAATACCATTGTGTTAAATAGGTACATTGATTATAAAATGGATCCCTATTTCACAAACATTATGTGTGTAAAGATATATATTTCAGGATTAAGAAATTATAATTTATATGTATGTATCTGCTATCTCTCAGATATATATCTACCTACCTATCATCTATCTAAGGTTCAGCTATTGATCCGTATTTCTTTTCCTTTCATATTATTTATGTGCATGCTAAGTTGCTTCAGTCATGTCTGACTCTGTGACCCTAGGAACTGTAGCCTGCCAGGCTCCTCTGTCCATGGGATTTCCCAGGCAAGAATGCTGGAGTAGGTTGTCATGCTTCCAGAGGACCTTCCTGACCAGGGATTGAACCTACGTCTCTTCCATCTCCTGCACTGGTAGGCGGGTTCTTTACCACTAGTGCCACCTGGGAAGCCCCTTATATTACTTAAGAGAGTCTCTTATTCTAGAGCTATTTTCATGGTTCTTCCTGCTTCAGGTCACTTCTCATCTTGCTTATCACTTCCAGATGAATACTCCCAATCCCCAACTCTCATCAGAATGTAGTAAAACCTAAGACTTTGCTGGACCCGGGGCCACAGCTGGTTCTGGGATTGTCAAGACAGGTGATCTTTGTGTCGGCCACAGACAAGGCCAGGGTCCTGCTGATAATAACTGAGGCCTCGAGGAGATGATCATGGTGGCTTCCATTGGTCCTTTCCATTTCTGTGGTTGTTGGAACCGGGTAGCTCAGCAGATGAGGTGTGGAGGAGAGCACACTGGATGTAGGATACCAGAGTTTGAGGCCCATTTTTGTTACCTATCTTGGTGTCTTCAGTGGAGTCCCATGTAGTCTTAGTCAGCTTTTGTAAATCAAGATAATGATTACTCTAGCTTTCTTCCAAGACTGTGGTAAAGAAGAAATCAGCTATGTATATGAAAGTTCTTGATGGCAGGCTACCACAAGGTTGGCTAGCTATATCATTCCTGTTTGTGTTTGGGGGGGTGAGGACACGAGAGAGTGACTTGACTATCAGATAAACATTGCGCACACCATTGCCTGGAATGGCAGTTTGTCACCTTGCTATTTTTTTTTTTCAATGGGAAAATTGAATTCCATAATACCTTCCGACTTCTAGACATCACCTTTTCCAGGCAGCACTTTGCTGTTGTTGTTATTTAGTCACTAAGTCATGTCTGACTCTTTACAACCTCATGGACAGCTGCATGTAAGACTCCCCTTCACTGTCTCCTGGAGCTTGTTCAGATCCAGTTGAGTCAGTGATGCTATCTAACTATCTCATCCTCTGCTGCCCCCCCCCCCCCCATCCTCTTTTGCCTTCAGTCTTTCCCAGCATCGGGTCTTTTCCAATGAGTTGACTCTTCACATCAGGTGGCCAAAGTACTAGATCTTCAGCTTCAGCATTAGTCCTTCCAGTGAATATTCGGGGTTGGTTTCCTTTAGGGTTGACTGGTTTGATCTCCTTCCAGTCCAAGGAACTCTCTCAAGAGTCTTCTCCAGCACCATAGCTCAAAAACATCCGTCCTTTGTTGTCAGTCCTCTCTATGGTCCAACTCTCACATCTATACATGACTACTGGAAAAACCATTCCTTTGTCTATACCTTTTATTATTACCACTCTTTTCTGACTTCCTGAGCTAACTTAAATTGCCTGTTCTTTACATGAGATTGAACCTCTAGGGAAATCTCCTTTGTATCAAAGTGGTCAGAAATGAGGGGCTTCCCAGGTGGTGCTAGTGGTAAAGCACTCACCTGCCAATGCAAGAGACATAAGAGACATGGGTTCAATCCCTGGGTTGGGAAGATCTCCTGGAGGAAGAGGGCATGGCACTCCAGTGTTCTTGACTGGAGACTGCATGCATGGTCAGAAATGAAAACCTGTTTTTGTGCAAGTTTTCTATATTGTCATTCAGTTTGTGTGACATGCAACTTCCATTTATCAATGCTGTCTTCTTGGACTGTGGAAACACTTTTTGGGTGAGTTTCTGGTGTATTTTCTATAGTTGCACATATCTTATAATATCCATGTGAAATAGGTGATTTTTTTTTATAATTCTGTATTTTTTTAAAAAAATCAGTCACTTTATTCTCAGTGAGTATGCAGTGTAATAGTATAGAGATTTCTCATTTTCTTCTCAGTTACTCACATAATTATCTTACTTTTGCAAATGTATGAAAGACAGTCACAGATTTTATCACCAGCATTTTTCTCAAAGTCCTAGAGAGTGATGTACACTACACGACTGTTTTATATAAATATCTATCTATCTTAATTTCAGACCTTTTCACAATTATTTTTATCAGTCTTTTCTTGCTTTCTCCTGAATGTAATCTTACAGTCAGATTATGGAGGAAAATAAAAAATTTATGATAGAGCCTGGCTTTCTGTTTTCCCAGAACAAGGTGTTCATTGCAGTACATCTTTCAAGGTTTCCTTTCTCCCAGGAAATCTGCCAGAAGACAGCATCCTGCTCCCTTCTCTGCTGTACCCAGTCATTAGAAATCAGTGAAAACTCTGCAGTTGGAAGGCGCATTAGCCTCAGAGGGGCTGGCAGGAAACGAATTTGCTGTACATCTCCAGTCAAGGACAATACCATTAAGGGCTGCAAGCTACCATATCTCAGAGTAATGATTTTCAAGTTCTATTAACGGCATGCCATTAAGACACTTTCATTTCATTTTGATTCAGGGCTGGAAACCCAAGTAAAGAGGCACAGGTATAACACAACTGTGTTTATTGGAAAAAACAAGTAAATTCCATAAGTGAATCTCTACGTTGAGTTAGCTGGAGAATAGATCTTCGGTGCTTACTGTTCTTTAATGACCATAGTTGAGTCTGTTTTTAATTTTCAGTGGTATTTCCTTTTTAAAAAGGCTGTTTGTTGGTAATGCCTTGAAAAACTACACTGCCAAATTTCTGACTTCCATTCCCATTGCCAGTGGTAACAAACAGTATTTTACATATTCTTTTAGAAATAATGAAAAGCATCTAAACTGTCTCAAAAGTAGGATTAGGCTCACATCCTTCATCACTGTAATGTGAATTTAAAAATGTAAAATGACTGTGAAAGAGATTGTCAACCATTTTTAAGATGTGACCCAGTTTGGATCCCGATTTGAAAAAAATTGTAAAAAAACACACACAAAAGAAAAATTCAACATTCTATTTCTTCTTCCAAGTGCTGGCTGATTACATGGGAATGTTCACTTTGTAAAAATTCAGCAAGCTGTGTACTTATAAATACTGCAAGACAAAATTTACTTATTTATGAGGCAAGCCAGTAAATTGAAGCAATGAGTAGATATTTGATAATATTAAGGAATTTTTAACTCTTAAAGTTCGATAATGGTATTTTTGGTTGTATTTCTAGAAATTCTTGTGTTTTAAAGATATATAATAAAGTATTAATGGATGAAATCTAGGATTCCCTTTAAAATAATCTTATGTATGTTTCTGGGAATGGGGATAGAAATGAAACTTATTGGTCATGATTTGCTAATTATTTAAATAATTTGGACTTATTGTACTAGCCTCCTTGCCTTTGTTTATATTTAGACAGTTTTCCATAATAAGAAGTGAAAAATATTTTCATGAAATCGTACAGCTGTACAAAAAACTGTAGAATATAATAGTACTGTAACAGAGCACAGCCAAGCATGGCCAAGCACAGCCCTTAGCACTACAGACTTGGTTGTGTGCTATACCCCCAGTCCCTCGTCCTGTTAGTAGATGGGTTACTGTGGGACCATTAGGGATCGTTACTGGTCCTACTCAGCCGTTGGTTGGTACTGTGCCCCTTCCACAAGCAACCAACTGTCAATGATTGACTGTTAGTGATCCTGCTCAGTCATTGGTTGGTTCCAGGCCCCTCCCACAAGTGGCCAACTGTCAGTGAGTGACCGTTAGTGGTTCTGCTCAGCCATTGGTTGGTGCCAGGGCCCTCCTACAAGCAGCCAACTGTTAACGAGTGACCCTGTTAATGAGTGGGCCCATTCAGCAAACTGTTGGCAGAGTTGTGGTCCTCAGGCAGAGAGTGAGGTACGAAGTGGATCCTGGGTTTCTCCATGGGCCTTCCAGCTCAGCAGGCCTCAGGTCAGAGGGCTGTGTCCTGCAGGGCTCCAGAGCCCTTACCAAGACTGCGCACTGATCAGGCTGAGGCCTTGAGGTGGCAGTGAACTTCTCCCCTATTCCTGCCTCTGTGAAGTAATGGCAGTGGGCCTCTGTCTGGGTCACAGTCTGTGGGGCTTGGCCCCTGCCATTGGTTGGCCTGAGGAGTCTGAGGGCCAGCTGGGTCCTGAGCATCTGGCTCCCTCAGTGGTGACAGCTGGGTGTGGTCTAAGGGAGCTGCCAACTGAGATCTGCCTCTTCAGCCAGGACCTGGACGGCGGGGGGGGGGGAAGTTGTACCTAGGGACCTTCCCTTTCTTGTTAGAACAGAGAATAATATTTGTTTGGTGGAGAGTTACAAGAGCATCATTACCTGACAATGAAGTGACCACAAGAACAAAGGATATGACACCAAAAAGTTGGCAACAACTAACTACACCTCTCCCTCACCTTTCCTAGAAAAGAGCTTTGCTGAAAGCCGTCAGGGAGTTTGAGTGTTTTCAGGCATGAGCCACTCATCTTCTTGCGTAGCCCTCTGCAAACCTTTCTTTGCTCCAGACTCTGAGGTTTTGGTTTGTTTGGCCTCTCTGTGTGTCGGGCATATAGAAACACATGTACTTGTGTTTTCGTAACAGTTGTTGTTTTGTTGCTAAGTCGTGTCTGATACTTGAGACCCCATGGTCTGTAGCCCACCAGGCTCCTTTGTCCATGGAATTATCCAGGCAAGAATACTGGAGTGGGTTGCCATTTCCTTCTGTAGGGGATAGTCCCTGACCCAGGGATTGAACCCACGTCACCTGAATTGCAGGCGGATTCTTTACTGCTGAACCACTGGAATCAGTAGCTGAATCTAATAGTACCCATGTGCCAGGTACTATTTAAGTGCTTAATACATATTCAATTATTTGATCGTTATGTACTCTTGTGAGGTATGTTTTATTTTTATCTCCATTTTACAGATGAAGAAATTAGGTTAAATTACTTGTTTTGGGTCATAGAGCTAAATAATGGTGGATTGACATGGGTTCTTGTGAACCCATGTGTATCCTCCACTCAGCTTATAAAAAAGCTATTTGGCATAGTCAAACACCACTTACATGTGAGGCTGAACCATATATGACGTTGTTGTTTTTGTTGGTAAAAAATGATGGAACATCGGCAGTGTTATGTGGCTTAATCTGATTGTGCTCCTGCTCAGTCAGCTTAACCCCATATCTTGTCCCAATTACAGTCTCCCCACTAATACTCAGGTGAGTAACTAACATCATTCTGATGCATTTCTTTGTACTCCTATTTCATATATATGTGTCCCTAACAGTAGATGGAATTGTCTCTCATGTTTTAAAAGTTCATATAAATGATATCATACTGTTATAATTAATACCATTAGTGAATATCATACTGTTAGTAATTAATAAGTATTATTATTTTCTATTTGGCTGCTGTTGCACAGCATGTGGGATCTTAGTTCCCTGACTAGGGTTCAAACCTGTGCCCTCTGCATTGAAAGTGCAGAGTCTTAACCACTGGACCACTAGGAAAGTCCTTTGTTAGTAGTTTTGTAATGTACATTTTACCCTCAACTTATGTTTAGGAGGTACATTTATGTTGATATATTTTATAAATATATTGTGGTATACTCTGGCATTCTATACAATTGAAAATACATAAACTAAAGCTAAACTTTTCATTTGCACTGTTTTTCAGTGTTGCTTATTCTTTTACTGCATTCCTTTTTATTAGTTGCATAGTATCTCTAATTTGTATGGGTAAACCAATTTATTAAACTAGCTCCCTAATGATAGACATTTATTTTTTTTTTTCCTTTACTTTATTGTGTTGGTTTTGGCATACATTGACATGAATCTGCCATGGGTATACATATGTTCCCCTTCCAGAACCCCCCTCCCTCCTCCCTCCCGATTCCCTCTCCCTGGGTCATCCCTGTACACCAGCCCCGAGCATCAAACCTGATAGACATTTAGATTGCTTCTGGTCTTTTGTTATGACAAGCACTGCCCCTTTTGTTATGACAAGTATTTGGCATACTTGTGTGATTTACGTTCAAAGGATGAATACGTATCAACAGTGGCAACTTAAACACTTTACAGTTAGTGGATAAAAATCCCACATTGAACTTCTTTTCCTTCTCGAACATATTTGATTGGGTTTTATTTGGTCCTCCCCGAAAATATTCCAGATGGTTCTCACTGATTCTCATGACACTGTATTTCATTTGTTCTCACAGAAAAACATACCCCCCACCCCCACTGCATCGCTAGTGCAACTTTGAATGTGCGTGGATCAACAAAGCAGATAATGTGGTTGAACTGGAAAATGTTTACTTAGTTTGATGCTGTGGCCAATAATATAAAAAAGAGAGAAAGAAGCAGAAATACGAGGAAGGAGGAAGTTTTCACATAATACTATATTGTCATATAGAAATAACCTCTGTGTAGCTTTGGTGAAACAGCTGCTTGCTCTTGAGAGAAATTCATCTTCAAGAGTCTAGGGGCTGTGGATTCAAATGATGGAAGGGTTTGTGCATCTGGATTGTTGGTGGAAATATTTATCCTTTTTTGACTGCCCCAGTCTCACATTTCTTTTGCCACCTCTTCTTCATCCCTAATATATCTTTCTGCATAAGTCTGTATTATCAACAGCCTTTTTGTTGACCCTCGATTATTGAGGCTCTTGGAAGCAGTGACTCTTTCTAACATAAAACCTATAAAGATACAGGGAAGCCTGAACTTCAATAATGACTGCTAGGCATACCAAGGTGAATCTTCTCTGCCAAGCTTCCATGGCCCTTGTGCTATTGGTACATGCATTTATAGAAAGAGATGAGGTGTTGGAATGACTGGAAAATAAGTCATTACCACTTGGTGTTGTTTTAATTCCAAGCTTTTCTCTTATTCCCATGTTAGCAATCTTTAGTGGTCAGTGTTCCTGCGTTGTAGGTAAATTTTTAGTTGAAATTGTTTTGGAAAACTGGATGCTTTTTTTTTTTCTCTGAATATGAAAGCTCATTTTGTAAAAGGTTTCAGTTGCCCTAACTTAAGAGAGAATCAAGGGAGATGTTTCAATTAAAGAATTATGGCTAAATTAAAAAAAAATAAAAGCATACAACTAGACACAAGAAAGAACATTTTAAAATCTTACAGTTCTTCCCTGGTGGCTCAGATGATAAAGAATCTGCCTGCAATGCGGGAGACCTGGGTTCAATCCCTGGGCTGGGAAGATCCCCTGGAGAAGGAAATGGCTGTATTCTTGCCTGGAGTATTTCATGGACAGAGGAACCTAGTGGACTACAGTCCATGTGGTAGCAAAGAGTAAGGACATGACTGAGCAACTAACAGTATCACTTTCACATGCCTTTAAACTTTCTTGCTACTTATGTGTTGCTTTAAAAATACTTTTACCCAGACCCAGTTATTATGCATTACTAGAAACTCCAATACTTTGGCCACCTGATGCGAAAAACTGACTCATTTGAAAAGACCCTGATGCTGGGAAAGATTGAAGGTGGGAGGAGAGGGGGACAATAGAGGATGAGATGGCTGGATGGCATCACCTACCCAATGGACATGAATTTGAGTAAATTCCAGGAGTTGCTGATGAACAGGGAGGCCTGATGTGCTGCAGTCGATGGGATCGCAAAGAGCTGGACATGACTGAGTGACTGGACTGAACTGAACTGAACTGAACTAATGATGTATGATGTGGAGCATCTTTTCAGATGCTTATTTGCTATCTGTATATCTTCTTTGGTGAGATGTCTGTTAAGGCCTTTGGCACATTTTTTAATCTGGTTGTTTTCTTATTGAGTTTTAAGAGTTCTTTGTATATTTTGGATAACAGTCCTTTTTCAGCTGTGTCTTTTGCAAATATTTTTTTCTCTTGACAATGTCTTTTGCAGAGCAGATGTTTTAATTTCAATGAAATCCAGCCTATCAATTAATTTTTTCATGGATCATGCCTTTGTTGTTGTTGTTCCCAAGGTCAGCTAGGAATTTATCTTCTAGCTTTATAGTTCTTGCATTTTACATCTAGGCCTGTGATCCATTTTTAGTTAACTTTAAAATGAAGAGTGTAAAGGCTTTGTCTAGTTTCATTTTTTTTTTTTTGCATATGAATGTTCAGTTACTCCAGCACCATTTGTTGAAGAGACTATCTTTGTTCCATTGTTTTGCCTTTGCTCTTTTGTCAAAGATCAGTTAGTTATATTTATGTGAATTTATTTCTGTCAACTCTGTTCTGCCCTGTTGATCTATTTGTGTATTCTTTCACCAATACTATGCTGTCTTGATTATTGCATCTTATTGCAAATCTTGAGGTTGTGTAGAATCAGTCCTTCAGTTTTGTTATTCTCTTTCAATATTGTGTTGGCTGTTCTGAGTCTTTTGCCTCTGCATACAAACTTTACAATCAGCTTGTCAATACCTATAAAATAACTTGCTACGATCTTGTTTAGAATTGCATTGGATCAATAGACCACGCTGGGAAGAACTGACATCTCGACAGTATTGTCTTCCTATCCAGGAAGATGAGTGTTTTTCCATTGATATAGTTCTTTGATTTCATTCATCAGAGTATTGTTTATATAGATCTTATACATATTTTGTAGGTATTTGTATTTATACCTAAGTATAACCATTATAAACCTAAGTATAAACCTAATTATAAACCATTATGCCTAAGTATTTTATTTTTGATGTAATATAAATTTTATTGTGTTTTTAATTTCAAATTCCACTTGTTCATGGTTGGTACATTGAAAGTAATTAGCTTTTATAAATTAATCTTGTATCATGGAACCTTGCTATAATTGCTTATTGGTTTCAGGAATTTTGTTTGTTTGTTTGATCCTTTTGGACTTTCTATATAGGTGATCATGTCTCTGCAAACAGTTTGATGTCTTCCTTCCCAGTGTGCCCTTGTGTATCTTCTCTTTCTTTTTCTTGCCTTACTGCATTAGCAAGGACTTCCATTATGATGTTGCAAAGAGGTGGTGAGAGGGAACGTCCTTTCCTTATACCTGATAAGAGTGGGAGATGCACATCTTTTTTATGTGTGAAAAAAGAAAAGGTTAGAGAGTGTTTGCTTATTATGTCAGCACACTACTGGACATTTAAATACCTTTGGTTATCTGTTGCAAACAGGTATAAAATCAAACATTGTTATTTATGGTACTCGAGTCCCACTTGCAAATTTCAGTCTCAACTAATAGGCGCTCTTTTGTTTTTTTAAAGTTTTGTCAATTGTGCAATGGCAAAATGAAAGTAAGATTAGATAAGAAAAAAAAGAAAGAAAAATATAGCTAGTGTTCAGGGTTCTTCACAAGTGAAGACCCTAATCTACTGAATTAACCTTTTGCTATCCCCTGGATAAACCATTCTTTAGGGTAGATCTGTGTTTTGACTCTTCCTAAAATATATCACACTAGGCTTTTTGTTGTTATTGTAAGGAAGAAATTCATTAAGGTAATCTTAAGATATAAGGGGTTTATTGTAAATACTAAGGACCTAGACTTTGTTTTCTGGTGCCTTTCTGGGTGACTGCTTTCTTCTTTGCTTCCCCCTGTTCGGTCTTTTCTGCATTCTCCTTATGAATTCTGGAGGAAGTAGTCTGATTGGGCTAATTTCCATTGTCTCAAAAGGAAGATGATGATTGGAGACCAAGGAAGTAGAGAAAGGCCTAGAGAGGAATGACTTTTTCAAGAGGCTATAAGAATGCAAAAATAAAAATACTTATATTTATTAAATTAGGAGTTGAGTTTATTCTGGGCTTAGGAGTATAGGGAGAAGCAACATGGCCTATAAGGACAATAAGGCCTATAAGGACAACATAGATTAATGAATTCTTCAGCTCTTACCAGTGATTTGCTCAGGTATATGATTTGTATTCCCTATCTCCCTTATACTCTGTGCTTTTTTAAAAAAAATTAAAGTATTATTCTTGTTTGTTATGCAGTTGCTAAGTCATATCTGACTTTTTGCAGTAGTTGATTTATAATATTGTGTTTGTTTCAAGTGTACAACAAAGTGGTTTGGTTATATACATATATGTATATGTTTAAGTTTATATTCTTTTAAAGTTTTTCAATTATAGTTTATTATAAGATATTGAATATGGTTCCCTGTGTTGTATAGGAAATCCTTCTTATTTATTTTATATGTGGCAGTTTATACCTGCTAATCCCATACTCCCAGTTTATCCCTTCCTTGCTTCTCTTTTGGTAAGTTTGTTTTCTGTCTATGAATCTGTTTTTGTTTTGTAAATAAGTTCATTTGTACTGTTTTTTAAGATTCCACATATAAGTAATATATGATATTTGTCTTTATCTTTGACTTACTTCACTTAGTATGATCTACGTCCATTCACATTGCTGTAAAGCCATTAGTAAATCTGTGCTTTTGATCTCTGTGTTGTGGATCAGAGCAGTTGGTATTCAAAATAATTTTTTTGACAATTCAGATGTGACATATTTAGGAGAAAAGCACAGTAGTTAAAATAAGTTCTAGAAAAAGAAAAAAAAAATGAGTGGGAGAGGATATAAACCAAAAGGTCCAGGACTTGAGGACAGAAATCTCCCTCTCTTTGATCTATGGCAGAAGCCATGGAGTTACCCAAGATTGTGACTGCAGAGGATTCACTGAGAAGTTCCCCAGACACCACAGGTCTATGCTTATATACTCTTCTGATATAGTAGAGGTAGTTTACAGTGATGTGCATTGGGCTACCTAGTTTATCCCTATGGAAAAAAGAGAATGAGTAAGAGAAAATTCATTTAGACATTTTGGACGTAAGAAAGGTGATAAAAAATTAATGAATTTTGCTGGTGAGAAGGAATGAATAAATTCTTTGTCCACAGTGACCTTGAGGTAAGTAGAAATAATTATTCTCAATGATGTGCTTGAAGGATCAGGTCTTCAACC
This sequence comes from Antilocapra americana, assembly GCA_007570785.1. Taxonomy (NCBI): domain Eukaryota; kingdom Metazoa; phylum Chordata; class Mammalia; order Artiodactyla; family Antilocapridae; genus Antilocapra; species Antilocapra americana. Next base: position 4,902,755 of record ML662441.1, read on the forward strand.
AGATGATCTTGAAGTCTATCTTGTTGATCTGAGTCAGCTGACTAGATTTCCAGCAGAATGAGGGGGTCTTATAGAAGGTTTTTCTTTGTAGACAGGTGGTCTCATTGACTGTTGCCTTCTTAAGGGTGTTTAGTGGTTTTTAGAAAGTAGCTTTTCCTCAGGAAAATGTAGGACTAATTTATCAAAGTATCATGCCTCTGTATTAGTCATATTTATAGAGTATTTCTAGCTTCCACATTTTAAAGAGAGTCTTGGTAAATTAGAGTATGTCTAAGTAAGAGCCCAAGGATATGGAAGATTGTTAAAATATTGGGGACTCTTCGTGTCATCTCTTCTTTTAATTGTGAAGATGGATTAAATTTATTTCATGTAGCCCCAGAAGTTTGGATTATTGGGTGGAAGCTGCAGAAAGCAGGTTTCTGCTTAGAATAGGAAATCGCCAACTCTTTGAATTATTTGAGAGTGGAATCAGCCACCTTGTGAAGCAGGATGTATTATTAGTCAGCTGCCAAAACAAAATTCTATGCTCTAGGTGGCTTAAACAAGAGAATTTTATTTTCTCACAGGGCTGGAGGCTGGAACTCCTAGGTCAGGGTTCCGGCTGATTCAGTTTCTAGTGAGGTCTCTCTTCCTGGTTTGCAGATGGCCGTCTTCTCATTATTCCTCACATGGTCTTTCCTCAGTACATGGAGGGAGAGGGAGAGACAGTGAGCGAGTTTTCTGGTGTCTCTTATTGTGAGGACACGAATCCTTCTCCGATCAGGCTGCCTTTGACCTCATTTAATCTTAATTACTAACTTAGCAGCTCCATCTCCAAATACAGCCACGTTGGAGTTAGGGCTGTAGCATATGAATTTTGAGGGGACACAAATAAGACAGGAGAAGCCTGTGTTTGGCGTGTTTAAATAGGAACCGGTTGCCATCTGTCAGGAAAGTTTTAGAGGAAATCCTTGAACTAGGAGAGTCTTGGCCAGATGCTCTCAGTTTTCTGAAGGAACAAGGTCAAGCTGTCAACTTTTGAAGACAGGCATATATTGGGACACACATTTGAAAAAAATTTTTGATTTTATTCTGGAAGCCTTGGGAGCCAAAATTATAGATTTTGGAAAATCAAGGTAGAAATAAAGAAAACCTCTAACCTCTAGAGCTGTCTATACATAGTTAGATTTGAGAATTGAAAACATTAAAATCTCCCTAAATAGAATTTCAGATTATCTTAATCTTCATAAATAAGATAAATAAAGGGAACATATATGTATTTGTTATGCTGTTGGTTCTTTAAAGGGCAAATTTATAATAACATTTGAATATGTTGTATAATTCATGGATGTTGATAACTACTTTCAAAAATTAATTAACTTTATTATTATTGTTTGGGTCGTGCTGGGTCTTGGTTGCTGTGTGTGAACTTTCTCTAGTGTGGCAAGTAGGGGCTCCTCTAGTTGCAGTGCACTGGCTTCTCCTCATTGCACTGGCTTTTCTTGCTGCAGAGCATGGGCCCTAGGACATGTGAGCTCAGCAGTTGCAGTTCGAAGGCTCTAGAGCACAGGCTTAGTAGTTATAGTCCACGGGCTCAGTTGCCCTATGGCATGTGGCATCCTCCTGGACCAGGGATTTAAGCTGTGACCTCCGTATTGGCAGGCAGACTCTCAACAACTGGACCACCAGAAAAGGCTGATAACTTCTTTTTGAGAACATAAACCTCGTTTAATTTTATTCTTCAACATGTTCCAACAGAATTACCAGTTCAATAGGCAGTGAGGTAAATTTTGCATCTGTTAGGATATCAGAATTGAACCTAATAACAGGTAAACATTTGAATGATTTGAAAACATTCTTATATAGGTCATATCTCTTTGGAACTTGAACCCTTTCTTTTTCTCTTTCTTTTTTATTTTTTAAATTATCAAAATATGATACATTTACAGGAGACTTGGAAAATACAGAGCAAAGTTACAGCTAGTTCCATTGTATATTACAATTATTTTTAAGTAGATAAATTAAGATTTTAGTTGGAGTTTCAATATCAAGCTGTATAAAATTAATAGAATGAGTATACAGAAAAGTAGAAGGATAAAGTAGACTTGAAAAGTACTGTGAATCAATTCAACATAATAAAGGTTTACACAGTTTTCACACAACAATAGGATACAAATTCTATTGAAGCAACTTGAATTCTTTTAGCATGAAAAATAGATAGTTTGCATTGTTCAGTGTTGTTGATGGCTATAGAATGGTTACTAAGGGGACAGTCATCATCTTAGGTGTTTGATATTTACTCTGGGTCTCACAAATTTTTTTTTAATTACTGAATTTTGTGGCCCTGCCGGGTGACATGCAGGATACCAGTTTCCTCACCAGGGATCACCTCCGTGCCCACTGCAGTAGAAGAGTGGATTCTTAGTCATTGGACCTCCGGAGAAGTCCAACAAAAATATATACTTTATCCTAACTGCAGCATGATAAATATTTGGTCTGCTGTAAGATGTTAGAAAAATGTAGATGCTACACATCATAATTGTCTACCTTCCCTGCTTAGTTGATTTTGCTACTTTTTAGAAACATGGAGAAATGAACGGCCAAAAGGAAGGAGAGAAATAGAAAAGTTTTGTCCTGGAAAAAAAGGAAAATGTGAATTTTATTTGCATGGCATCCTATTCTTTTGTTTTTGTTTTAGTATATATTTGATACATGCCTATTATAGAAAGCTTGAAAAAGAATGCATTATTTTTAAACTTACCATCTGTTACCTTTAAACTAGATTTTTCTGGGGATAACATGAACTCATCATCCTTTTCGATCTAAAATTATAAAATAAAACCACAACAATGTGGTTTACTTTAAAAAGAACTTCAATTTTTAGAATTAAGAACCAAAAAGTATTAAAAATATAAGAAATCTTCAAATTAACTTTTTATTTTTTGATGCCATTCTTTAAATTATTTTGCCCCCAAAATGAAAATGTCCAATGAGCCAAAAGTTGAGATAGGTTAGTTTATATCAAGATTATTAATATGAAAGGCTGAACTATTATTTATATTTTGCTCAAATAATGTAATTATAGGCATTTTAGTTATACAGTAATGGCTTAGAAAAGTAGTTATAAGAAAAGTAGTTTTATCATTATTATTTACCCTTAAAACCCTTTGTTATGAATTTTATCTCATAATGCAATTAAATATTCAAAATTAGATAGGAATTATTTTGTTTTTTGGTTTATCACATTGCTAAATAACCGAATCATAGAAACTCAAAGACTGGAGTATCCTTAGATATGATTTTGGTCAATTTTTATCTTTAATAAATGATAAAACTAAAGCTCAGAAAGAAATGAGATAATTTCCTTCATTGAGTAACTACCAGCTCCCCCTTTCCCACCAGCCCCATTGCATTTCATCACATTTCATTTGTGGGTTTATGGAATAATGAAACAAACTGTTAATTTTCCCCATTTCAATCCAGTGTGTTGGAAGAAATATTAACAGTACAAGAAATTCTGAAGTGATTCTGTGGCAAAAGTGGATTTCATTTTAAGACAAGCCATAAAAGGCCATGAAAATCCTTTGGAAAGTTTTCATGCAGTTACTAGCTTATTTGCATAGATTTCTAACTCAGAAGTCTTATAAAATCAATTGCTGTGTAATAAGATTTCATTTATAAGAATTTGATGTATTTAATGCAGTATTTTGATAGACAAGTCACTTACTCTCTGGAAGAGGAACTGGTCATTTACTGGAAGAGACTCAATTGGTTGAATGATTAATAAAAAACAGAATGTATAGTTATTTTATTCATTTATCGCTTTGGTTATCTGTAGCCAATAAGCGAAATCAATTCCTTAACAAATACTCCTGAAAATGCAATTAAAGTATAATTAAGTGTACATGGTCTTGAATGCTTGCAGGGAAGTGCAGTATACAAGCTTGCATTTAAACCTAATGATTTTCAGGCATCAGGTTTAATTTTTTTCATCCATATGAGGCAGGGCTATTATCCTTTGGAGCCAAGGTAGGTACTGAATGCAGGGATAAGAAGCACTTTCTTCTGTTGACTCTAATTATTCTTGTTGGAAATCAATTTTTAAGTGCTTTCAACAAAAAACAAACTTACTGCCAAGAGTCTTATTTGCTTGACAATATAAAAGTTTAGGTATAGATTTTTGATTTCAGGGAAACATCGGTTCAGTTCAGTTGCTCAGTCGTGTCCGACTCTGTGACCTGATGAACTGCAGTATGGCAGGCCTCCCTGTCCATCACCACCTCCTGCAGCCCATCCAGACCCATGTCCATTGAGTGGGTGATGCCATCCAACCATCGCATCCTCTGTCATCCCTTTCTCCCACCTTCAATCTTTCCCAGCATCGGGGTCTTTTCAAATGAGTCAGCTCTTCTCAACAGGCCACCAAAGTATTGGAGTTTCAGCTTCAACATCAGACCTTCCAATGAACACCCAGGACTGATCTCCTTTTGGATGGACTGGTTGGATCTCCTTGCAGTCCAAGGGACTCTCAAGAGTCTTCTCCAACACCACAGTTCAAAAGCATCAATTCTTTGGTGCTCAGCTTTCTTTGTAGTCCAACTCTCACATCCATACATGACCACTGTAAAAACCACAGCCTTGACTAGACAGACCTTTGTTGGCAAAGTAATATCTCTGCTTTTTAATATACTGTCTAGGTTGGTCATAATTTTTCTTCCAAGAAGTAAGTGTCTTTTAATTTCATGACTGCAGTCACCGTCTGCAGTGATTTTGGAGCCCCCAAAATAAAGTTGGACACTGTTTCCACTGTTTCTCCATCTATTTGCCATGAAGTGATGGGACCAGATGCCATGATCTTAGTTTTCTGAATGTTGAGTTTTAAGCCAACTTTTTCACTCTCCTCTTTCACTTTCATCAAGAGACTTTTAGTTCTTCTGCACTTTTTGCCATAAGGGTGGTGTCATCTGCATATCTGAGGTTAGTGATATTTCTCCTGGCAATCTTGATTCCAGCTTGTGCTTCCTCCAGCCCAGCATTTCTCATGATGTACTCTGCATATAAGATAAATAAGCAGGATGACAGTATACAGCCTTGACACACTCCTTTCTTGATTTGGAACCAGTCTGTTGTTCGATGTCCAGTTCTAACTATTGCTTCTTGACCTGCATACACATTTCTCAAGAGGCAGGTCAGATGGTCTGGTATGCCCATCTCTTGAAGAATTTTCCACAGTTTATTGTGATTCACTCGGTCAAAGGCTTGGCATAGTCAATAAAGCAGAAATAGATGTTTTTCTGGAAATTTCTTGCTTTGTTGATGATCCAGCAGATGTTGGCAATTTGATCTCTGGTTCCTCTGCCTTTTCTAAAACCAGCTTGAACATCTGGAAGTTCACAGTTCACGTATTGCTAAAGCCTGGCTTGGAGAATTTTGAGCATTACATTGCGAGCGTGTGAGATGAGTGCAATTGTGCGGTAGTTCGAGCATTCTTTGGCATTGCCTTTCATTGGGATTGGAATGAAAACTAACCTTTTCCAGTCCTGTGGCCATTGCTGAGTTTTCCAAATTTGCTGGCATATTGAGTGCAGCACTTTCACAGCATCATCTTTCGGGATTTGAAATAGCTCAGCTGGAATTCCATCACCTCCACTAGCTTTGTTCATAGTGATGCTTCCTAAGGCCCACTTGACTTCACAGTCCAGGATGTCTGGCTCTAAGTGAGTGAACACACCATTGTGATTATTTGGGTCATGAAGATCTTGTTTGTACAGTTCTTCTGTGTATTCTTGCCACCTCTTCTTAATATCTTCTGCTTCTGTCAGGTCCATACCATCTCTGTCCTTTATTGACCCCATCTTTGTATGAAATGTTCCCTTTGTATCTCTAATTTTCTTGACATCTCTAGTCTTTCCCATTCTGTTGTTTTCCTCTATTTCTTTGCACTGAACACTGAGGAAGGCTTTCCTGTCTATCCTTGCTATTCTTTGGAACTCTGCATTCACATGGGAATATCTTTCCTTTTCTCCTTTGCTTTTCACTTCTCTTCTCTTCACAGCTATTTGTAAGGCCTCCTCAGACAGCAACGTTGCTTTTTTGCATTTTTTTTTCTTGGGGATGGTCTTGATCCCTGTCTCCTGTACAGTGTCATGAACCTCCATCCATAGTTCATCAGGCACTCTGTCTATCAGATCTAGTCCCTTCAATCTATTTCTCACTTCTGCTATATAATCATAAGGGATTTGATTTAGGTCATACTTGAATGATCTAGTGGTTTCCCCCACTTTCTTCAATTTAAGCCTGAATTTGGCAATAAGATGTTCATGATGTGAGCCACAGTCAGCTCCCGGTCTTGTTTTTGCTGACTGTATAGACTTTCTTCATCTTCTGCTGTAAAGAATATAATCAGTCTGATTTCAGTGTTGGCCATCTGGTGATGTCCATGTGTAGAGTCTTCTCTTGTGTTGTTGGAAGAGGGTGTTTGCTATGACCAGTACACTCTCTTGGCAAAACTCTATTAGCTTTTGCCCTGCTTCATTCTGTACTCCAGGGCCAAATTTGCCTGTTACTCTAGGCATTTCTTGACTTCCTACTTTTGCATTCCAGTCTCCTGTAATGAAAAGGACATCTTTTTTGGGGTGTTAATTCTTGAAGGTCTTGTAGGTCTTCATAGAACTGTTCAAGTTCAGCTTTTTCAGCATTAATGGTCAGTGCATACACTTGGATTACAGTGATATTGAATGGTTTGCCTTTGAAATGAACAGAGGTCATTCTGTCATTTTTGAGATTTCAGCCAAGTACTGCATTTTAGACTCTCCTGTTGACTGTGAAGGCTACTCCATTTCTTCTAAGGGATTTCTGCCCACAATTGTAGATATAATGGTCATCTGAGTTAAATTCACCCATTCCAGTCCATTTTAGTTTGTTGATTGCTAGAATGTCGATGTTCACTCTTGCCATCTCCTGTTTGACCACTTCCAATTTGCCTTGATTCATGGACCTAACATTCCAGGTTCCTATGCAATCTTTACAGCATTGGACCTTGCTTCTGTCACCAGTCGCATCCACAACTGGGTGTTGTTTTTGCTTTGGCCTGTGTCTCCATTCTTTCTGAAGTTATTTCTCCACTGATCTCCAGTAGCATACTGGGCACCTACCAACCTGGGGAGTTCATCTTGCAGTGTCCTATCTTTTTGCCTTTTCATACTGGTATCTTTTTGCTTTTTCATGTAGGGTAACATAGCTCTTTCTAAAGAGGAGCCAGTGGCAGAAATTCACTCCATAGGCGACTGTGAGACAGAACAACAAAGTGATTCTCGGCTAAAAGAGTTAGAAAATAATTAGGTTTGAATCCTAGTCCTAGGCCTTGCACGCAAATGACTTTGAGAAATGCTAATTGCTCTAAGCCTTAATTTGGTCATCTATAAAATGAGGATAATAATATATTATAAGAATCAAATGAAATAATGAATGTCAAGCACCAGTGGCAGTATCTGGTGTGTGCTACAGATCTTATTTCCCTCCCTGTCTGCCTGCAGATCCAGTTCTACTTCCTTTGGATTCCTTTGGAGACTAAACTGCAGAATAACTGAGGTGGGGACAGAGAACATTGGGCTGCTACAAAAGCCATGTTGTCTGTGGACACTGTGTGCGTAGGAAGGGGGTTGAGATTCCCATTCTCCACTGTGCCCCCTTCCTAACCCTTGCTCCGTTTTCAGGCTCTGTAAATCCAATTAATTCCAGTTCCCCAAAGCCTCATCTCTGGTTACATTACTTAGAAACTTAACATGAGGATGAAGGCCTGCATTCCAGGGTAAAGTGATCCAAGATTTGTCCTAGCTGCTTATAGAATCCCAGTGGTCAGGTAAGGTGGTTACTGTTATTCTTCATGAAAGATGGACAAGACTGCAGATGCTAAAGTAAGATAAATGTTAAGTTAACAGGATCAGAAAAGGAAACTGGGTTAATCTTTAAAACAATGTGGGAAAATATATAGTATAAACTATACTATTTTAATGATTCTAAGGTAAGTGTACAAGTTTAGTGACATTAAATACATTTGTAATGTGTAAGCATTACTTATATCTATCTCTAGAAACTTTTGTTTTTTTTAAAATTTGCCATGCAACTTGTTGGATCTCAATTCCTTGACCAGGGATTGAACCCAGGCTCTCAGCAGTGAAAGCACCCAGTCCTAATCACTGGGCCATCAGGGAATTCCCTCTAGAACATTTTTATTCTTCCAAAACTGAAAGTCTATACCCATTAAACAGTAAGTCCCTATTCCCAGCCCCTACTCACAACTGTTCTACTTTCTATCTTTATTTGACTATTCTAGATACTTTACAAGGGAAATCATGCAGATTTGTGCTTTTGTGACTGGCTTATTTTGCTTACCACAATGTTTTCAAGGTTCAACTTGTATTGTAGCTTGTGTTAAAATTTTCTTCTTTTTGTGTTGAATTATCTATTATATACTATATATATATATTCTATTCTATATTTTATCTATCTATCTATCTATCTATATCTATATATATCTATATCCCCCACATTTTGTTTAGCCATTCCTCTGTCAACAGATACTTGGGTTGCTTCCATTTCTTGACTATTGTGAATAAACTTTTAAAGACATGAGTGTAGAAGTATCTGTTCAAGTCTCTGCTTTCAGTTCTTCTGAGTATATACGAAGAAGTAGAATTACTGGATTAAATGGTAGTTATATTTATAATTTTTTGAGGAATCACCAAACTTTTCCATAGTGACTATATCATTTTACATTCCCACCAGCAGTGCACAAGAGTTCCAGTTTCACGATATCCTTGCCAGTACTTGTTCTTTTCTTTTTTTTTGGATAATATAATCCTAATGAATGTGAAGTGGTAGATTAATTTTAAAGAAATGATGTATAATGCATAACCTGTCTAGGCTCCATGTATGTAATGGGTGCCAATTAAATGAATGAGCAAGAATTTGCATTTCATATATGAAATGAAGTATCATTAGAAAATAATCCAGGATGTGTTACAGTACAACTTAATCACCTATCCATTAATGAAATGGAATGTGTGCCATGCACTACATTAATTGTTAGGAGTTCAAATTTCAATAAAAAGTGAAGCCAAGACAAATGTGGTTCTGATAGCTTGCAGTGAACAACGTTGGATTTCTGATCTCTGATGAAATAGATTTAGCTCTAGGACCAGGGACCAGGCTTGATCACTCAAGAGCTTTTGTGTAGCAGAGGTTTATTAAAGTATAAAAAGGGACAGAGGAAGCTTCTGACATAGACATCAGAAGGGGGGTGGAGAGTGACCCCCTCTCTAATCTTATCAAGGTCTTATATGCTTTCATCAGACCCACTTCCACAACATACATCTTAAATTAACAAGATTAGAACTAACAATAGAAAGGTCTTTTGGCTCTCGAGTCCATATTTTCCAAGCTACATTATTAATAATGATACTATTGTGACACATGTATTTTCTTCTACAAATTAGTGTATATAATACATACATATACATATACACCAGCTTCCCAAGTAGCTCAGTGGTAAAGAATCTGCCTGCCAGTGCTGGAGACGCAGGAGACAAAGGTTAAGTCCCTGGGTTGGGAAGATCCCTTGGAGAAGAAAATGTCAACCCACTCTAGAATTCTTGCCTGGAAAATTCCATGGACAGAGGAGCCTGGTGTGACACGACTCATCATGCATGCACACACAGATACATACACACATGTATACATATATCTGTATAAAGTGTATATGTATGCATAGTATATATATATAATTTACTTCACAGGATTCAAGCCCCTGGGGGTACTGGAAGTGAAATAGGCCCGAAAGGCTATAAAGCATCTATTGTGTGTAATGAATTAACTTCTCTTTCCATCTAGATTGGGAGTAGCTATTTGCCATCCTTGGAAGAATTGAGAAATAGTCTCTCATATAATTTTTTGTATTCTGTGTTCAGATGAAGAACCCCTGTTAAGAATATCTACCTTAGTGACTTTCTACTTTTGTGTGAAACAGTAAAATCAAGCTTCTGAACCTGCTAAGCTGAAGACTGTTCACTGGACCATGGTAATGTCGGGAGCATGATGGAACCAATCAGCTCTACTATTCTATTACTATTTATGCTTTCTGTATAAATTCAGAAAGATAAGGAGGATATACATTTGGAGCTGAGTCACAGTCAGATTTTCTTCCTGTGCAGAGGAGAATGGGCTGTTTTTGGAGGGGAGAAGGTGGGTTTTATTTGTCTTATGCCCTAGTAAACAAAATGCTGTAACACTTACGCTCCTATTTTATTATGCTCAAGTCGTGTGTTGAACTGCCTCCCTGAACATACATGTATAACTCTTTGCTAATGGGATCTGCATTACTCTTTTTACCTATTTAATTCCATGATGCAAAGAGTCAACTCATTAGAAAAGACCCTGATGCTGGGAAAGATAGAAGACAGGAGGAGAAATGGTCCATGGTTGGATGAGAAGTTGGATGAAAAGGATGAGATGGTTGGATGGCATCTCTGATTCAATAGACATGAGTTTGAGCAAGCTCTGAGTGTTAGTGAAGGACAGGGAAGCCTGGTGTGCTGCAGTCCATGGGGTCGCAAAGAGTTGGGCATAACTGAGCGGCTGAACAATGAACAACAAATAAGTATTTATTGAGCTCCTACTATGTCCCCAATACTAAACTTTGTTATTGTTGTGTTGTCTGACTCTTTGAGACCCCATGGACTGCAGCACGCCAGGCTCCTCTGTCCATGGGCTTCTCCAGGCAAGAATATCGGAGTAGGTCCTGATTATACAAAGGTGATCCTGTTGTCTGTTGGTGGTGAAAGACAAGTGAATAGGCAATTATAATTGTGAAGAATTAGTAAATGACAGAAAGCACAAGATGCTGATATAGAACAGAAAAGAGACCACTAACTCAGACTAGAAGAATTAAGGGGAGACTTCCTGGGAAAACTGGTAACTAAATTAAGAGCTATCAATTTAATAGGATTTAGCTAAGCAAGGAGAGGGAAAGTTCCTTTTCTTCTTCTTCTTTTTTTTTTTTTTAGAAGAAATAACACATACAAAATTCCAATGTGGATAAGCATACATTCTTAAGAAAATGAAAAAAATGTGAGCATGGTGGTTTGAGACCAGAAATGTGAGGGTGTGAGATGAAGCCAGAGAGGTAAGCAGTTAATCGCTAATCTAGGATATTATAATCCTTTGGTGGCTTTTTGGATATATGATGTGGTGGAAAGGGTGACTCTCTGGTTTCCGGCTTGGCCACTGGATAAATTGGAAAACAATAGGAGTATCAGGTTTCCGAAGGTAGTAAATTCAATTTTAGGTCATTTATATTTGAGGTGCCTGTTCAACAACCAAGAAGGGTTTTGGGGTGAAAAGTTTAGGGAGAGTTAGGGCAAATTATCGTTGTTGATATTTAATTCTTACCATGTTGCCAATCCTTTTTTAGGATCCCACTATAGAAGAAATAATTTATGAATTAGAGATATTTCCTGTAGGCTTGGGATCCAAAGAGTATAATAAGCAGGAGCATATAACTTGCTGCTTCTTGGAGGCATAATGGGCTGAGGGAGGATTGTTTTGATGGTCACTTTCTGCCAACAGCGAAACAATTGCACTTCCCTGTCTACTTAAATATATATATATGGTTGCACATAGATAGAAAAGACCTTGATATATCTGTTGCTGTGTGCTTATTAGCAGTAACTGGAGGAGATTGGAATATTACTTTATATACCTTTGAAAAAATGAAAGTGAAGTTGCTCAGTTGTGTCCGACTCTTTGCGGCCCTATGGACTGTAGCTTACCAGGCTCCTCTGGTAATTTTCCAGGCAAGAGTACTGGAGTGGGTTGCCATTTCCTCCTGCAGGGGAGCAAAATTTTTGAGTACACTGAGTTGATAAAAAATAGTTAAAGGGGTAGGGAAGTTTTGAAGGGCATTTCAGAAGACAAAGAAAATAAAAAGACTGGAAGTAAGATACATGGTTTGCGGCTACTCCACCAACTACAGAGAGTAGATACTCCACAAACTACATACAAGGTCTTCCTGCCTTCTTGCCTCCTCTTGTCAGGAACCATGTATAAGGGACTTTTGTCATTCAATTGCTGCTGCTTATTTTATTCTCTTGTAGTAATCCTCCAACATTATACCTGTTAGCAAGAATGATGCTCAACTGGTACTCACTGGTAGGCTGTAGTGGTGATTTATAGCTAACGTCTCTTGTGATTGGTCTGATTAATGTTGTTACTATCACTACTGCTTTAGTTATTTAGAATCTCTGGCATCACTCATCTAGGAAGCCTTTCTTTACATCTTCTTTTCTTCCAACTCCTTTCAAGTTGAACTTTCAGTTCCTTCTCTGCTTCTCCAGTGTTTCCTGATAGATTCTATCATGGCTCCTCTGGTGGGTTGATTAATGACCTCTAAAAATATCTGGTCCAAATTCCTGAAACCCTTACCTTAATTGGAAAAGGATCTTTACAGATGTCATTTAGTTAAAGATCTTGAGATGGGAATTATATTGGATTATTTACAGATAGGCCCTAAATGCATTACAAGTATCCTTAGATAGGCAGAGAGAGATTTGACACCTACACAGGGGAGAAGGCAGTGTAAGTGGAGCAGATGGAGACTTGAAGGTGTTGGCCTTAGAGATTGGAGAGATGTGACCACAAGCCAAGGGATGCTGGTAGCCACTAGAAGCTAAAAGTGGTAAGGGACAGATTCTCCCCTAGAGCCTTGGGAAGGAATACAGCCTTGTTAACACCTTAATTTTGATTTAGCGAAACTGATTTCAGGGTTCTTTAACGCTAGAAATCTGAGAGAATAAATATCCTAAATATACTGAAAATCAATTGTTTGTTGTTTATTTGAAATTACAATTTAACAGGGCAGGCATTTTATATTTTATTTGGTAGCCCTGAATAGAGATTATGTGTTAGTGTTTGTACTACTATTTAGCAATAGTTGGTAAAATGGATGCTTGGGGAATAAAAAAATTAATAATAATTTTACAAATAGTTTAAAATATTTTTATCATTGAAATTTTCAAGTCCACTCAAAAGTAGAGAGAATAGTGGGATGAAGCCCCATGTATTTATCCTTGAGCTTCCACAAGTATCAGTGTATAGCCAACCTCACAGTTTTTAAAACAATGCATTGTTCACAATAAGCAGCTCTGGTGGTTTTGTTTTGTATGAGTGTATGTACATATATATATAGCAAAAAAGGGGTGTGGTGGAAATAGCACTGAATTTCAAGATAGCGTATCTTTGCAAAGGAAACAGGGAAGTGGAGAATGATAAGCATTTATATATGAACGACAGGAGAGCAAAACAAGACTTCTGTGATTGGAGGTGCTTGCTATAGAATGCTGGTTACGATAGAAGACGTGGCCAATATTTTCCAAATATGAATTGAAACATAGGCACAGAGACAAGTAAATATAACTTGTAGTAGTCTTGTTCTGCTAAAAACAAAGCATCTCATCAGCCCTCAACTAACTTTGCTGCTTTTTACCTCTCAGTATAGCAAGGAAGCAATCAGGAGAATGGACATCGAGAACTTGATTCTGAACGCCAAGGAAGAACAGGTTGGAAGCCTGGAAGTGCCTACCACTGAGGGAGGGTGTGACCGCATGGCCATCAGTCCTGAATGGGAAGTCCTCAAGGAATGGAGGGCTGGGCTTAGTCAGACCATGGTTTGTAGGAAAAGCAGACTTCCAAAATTCAGGTTTAGTTGCATCATAAGGACAGTGAATGATGTGCAGGTCATTCACATGGCCTGTGGGCCAGGCCAGTAGCTAGCTGAGAGAGCCTTTGTTTTCTTTTATTTTTTATTTTTAAAAACTTTTTGGAGTATAGTTGATTTACAATGTTTTGTTAGTTTCAGATGTACAGAAAGGTGAAATCAGTGATACATATTGAGAGAGCCTTCTTTTTCCAGCTTTATTGAAGTTTAATTGACAAATTTGTATATATCTAAAACATATGAAGATGTAAGAATGAGGACAGAAAAATGAATAGGGAAATAGGTCAGGGAAATGTGCAAAATGTATCAGAAGAAAGATTTCTTGTTTGTTTACATGTCAGTCATTAAGCATTTGTTGTTCTTTCACTGTGCACTTCAAAAATGATACTGTGTTACTTTGGGATCTGAAAATTCTTTATAATTTTAAAGTAAATTTCACAAGTGCTATGGCTTAGAAAGGTCACTTTTCTCCTGTGTGTGTGCTCAGTCGTGTCTGACTCTCTATGACCCTGTGGGCCACATCCCGCCAGTCTCCTCTGTCCATGAGATTCTCCAGGCAGGAACACTGGAGTGGACTGCCATTTCCTTCTCCAACTTTTATCTCTTTTTAAGATTGTTGTATTATTTATATAAATACCAGCTATTTGTATCTATTAATTATTGATAATTGAGATGTAAAAATAATGCCTTTAATATAAATCATGTATCTAAAAAAGATTAGGGACTTGATTTTGATTCTTATACCAGTGAAGATTTATAAAGTCTTTGCTGCATGCCAGGTAACATACTAAACACATTATATTCATCAGCTAACATAATTCTCTCTCTGTCCTCTACAACTAGATATTGTTTTATTTTTCAGTGTTTGTTTTCATGTATTTGGCCGCACTGGGTCTTAGAGCACACAGGATCTTCCATCTTCACTGCGGCATGCAGGATCTCTAGTTGCAGCACGTGGGATCCAGTTCCCTGACCAAGATCCGAACCAGGTCCCCAGCATTGGGAGCCTGGAGTCTTAGCCACTGGACCCCCAGGAAAGTCCCGATAGATATTATTTTAATCTCCATTTTATCACTGGAGGAAACTGAGACAAAAGAGGTAAAGAAACTTACCTTTAGATAGTAAGTAGCATAAGAGGGTTTTGAGTCTAGAATCATGCACATTAAGTAAAAAACTTTCTAATCATTCTCCAAAGATTGATGTCTATAATTAGAAATATTCAGTAGAAGAATCCAGGTCTATAGTAAATACACTTGTAAGTGACTCCATACATGTCAGCCTCACAAGCTAATTGAGCAAGTTGTCTGAATTAATTAAAATCTGATTTAAAGAATGATTGAGAAAATTATGTTCTCTATTTTGACATGTACTCTTAGGCAGTACTTCAAGACAACAAAGTGCAATAAAATGTCACCAAAGAAGAATAATTTGAAATCAATATCACTAATTGTATATAAGTGGGTATTTCTTAAGTAATCAAAATCATTATGATAATTAAAATAAACTTAATCTATTTATAATCTATTTTAAAGGCTGTACAATGTGATGATATATTATATGTGTACAGTGTGAAATGATAGATTAACTGTCGGGGTCCAGCCCCGGCGGGGTCCGGGGGTCTTGAGGGATGAGTGGCGTCGGCGGAAGAACTGCGCTGAGTCGGTGTGTGGTGATGAAGCAGTCTCTCTTTATTGCTGCTAGTTTTGTGAGGTGATGGAGTAGTCTCTCCAAAAGGCGGTGGAGAAGTCTCTCACTTTATTTTTGTTAGCTTACAGTTTTATAGCCAAAGAACATCCCCATTACATCACAACATTTTTATGCAAACTTGTTTTCGGCCTACCAACAACAACCTTTACATTAAGCTCATCTTCTTTACAAAAGGTTAGAGTTTTGCATAATCAGACTTAATAATAGTATGTTTACCATTTGAATGTCTCTAGCACAACTTTATTTAGCATAATGCGGGCAAATATTCACTGTCTTACAAGATAGCCTTTTCAGCAACTTATCCAGGAAACATAGGGCTAGAATCTATTCCGACAAAGATGCCACAAAAAAAGAAAACTACAGGCCAATATCACTGATGAACTTAGATGCAAATATCCTCAACAAAATTCTAGCAAATAGAATCCAACAACACATCAAAAAGATCATACATCATGATCAAGTAGGCTTTATCCCAGGGATGCAAGGATTCTTCAATATTCGTAAATCAATCAATGTAATACACCACATTAACAAATTAAAAAATAAAAATCACATGATTATCTCAATAGATGCAGAGAAAGCCTTTGACAAAATTCAACATCCATTTATGATAAAAACCCTCCAAAAAGTAGGAATAGAAGGAACATACCTCAACATAATAAAAGCTATATATGACAAACCCACAGCAAACATTATTCTCAATGGTGAAAAGCTGGAAGCATTCCCCCTGAAATCAGGAACAAGACAAGGGTGCCCACTCTCACCACTACTTTTCAACATAGTCTTGGAAGTCTTGGCCACAGCAATCAGAGCAGATAAAGAAATTAAAGGAATCCAGATTGGAAAAGAAGAAGTAAAACTCTCTCTGTTTGCAGATGACATGATCCTCTATATTGAAAACCCTAAAGACTCTACGAGAAAATTACTAGAGCTAATCAGTGAATATAGCAAAGTTTCAGGATACAAAATCAACACACAGAAATCCCTGGCATTCCTATACACTAACAGTGAGAAATCAGAAAGAGAAATTAAGGAAACAATTCCATTCACCATCGAAACAAAAAGAATAAAATACTTAGGAGTATTTCTACCTAAAGAATCAAAAGACTTGTATATAGAAAACTATAGAACACTGATGAAAGAAATCAAGGAGGACACAAACAGATGGAGAAATGTACCGTGCTCATGGATTGGAAGAATCAATATAGTGAAAATGAGTATACTACCTAAAGCAATCTATAGATTCAATGCAATTCCTATCAAGCTACCAGAGGTCTTCTTTAAAGAATTAGAACAAATAATTTCTCAATTTGTATGGATTATACAAAAAACCTCGTATAGCCAAAGCGATCTTGAGAAAGAAGAATGGAACTGGCAGAATCAACCTACCTGACTTTAGGCTATACTACAAATCCACAGTCATTAAGACAGTATGGTACTGGCACAAAGACAGAAACATAGATCAATGGAACAGAATAGAAAGCCCAGAGATAAATCCACGCATCTATGGACACCTTATCTTTGACAAAGGAGGCAAGAATATACAATGGAGAAAAGACAACCTCTTTAACAAGTGGTGCTGGGAAAACTGGACAGCCACTTGTAAAAGAATGAAACTAGAACACTTTCTAACACCATACACAAAGATAAACTCAAAATGGATCAAAGATCTAAGCATAAGACCAGAAACTATAAAACTCCTAGAGGATAACATAGGCAAAACACTCTCTGACATAAACCAAAGCGGGATACTCCATGACCCACCTCCCAGAATACTGGAAATAAAAACACAAATAAACAAATGGGACCTAATTAAAATTAAAAGCTTCTGCACAACAAAGGAAACTATAAGCAAGGTGAAAAGACAGCCTTCAGAATGGGAGAAAATAATAGCCAATGAAGCAACGGACAAACAATCTCAAAAATATACAAACAACTCCTGCAGCTCCATTCTAGAAAAATAAACAACCCAATTAAAAAGTGGGCCAAAGAACTTAACAGACATTTCTCCAAAGAAGACATAAGAATGGCTAACAAACACATGAAAAGATGTTCAACATCACTCATTATCAGAGAAATGCAAATCAAAACCACAATGAGGTACCACTTTACACCAGTCAGAATGGCTGCCATCCAAAAGTCTACAAGCAATAAATGCTGGAGAGGATGTGGAGAAAAGGGAACCCTCTTACACTGTTGGTGGGAATGCAAACTAGTACAGCCACTATGGAAAACAGTGTGGAGGTTCCTTAAAAAGCTGCAAATAGACCTGCCATATGACCCGGCAATCCCACTGCTGGGCATATACACCGAGGAAACCAGAATTGAAAGAGCCACGTGTACCCCAATGTTCATCGCTGCATTGTTTACAATAGCCAGGACATGGAAGCAACCTAGATGCCCATCAACTGACGAATGGATAAGAAAGCTGTGGTACATATACACAATGGAATATTACTCAGCATTAAAAAAAAATTCATTTGAATCAATTCTACTCAGATGGACGAAACTGGAGCCCATTATCCAGAGTGAAGTAAGCCAGAAGGAAAAACAACAATACAGTATATTAACACATATATATGGAATTTAGAAAGACGGTAACGAGAACCCAACATGCGAGATAGCAAAAGGAACGCAAATGTATAGAATAGACTCGTGGACTCTGTGAATGAGGGAAAGGGTGGGATGATATGGGAGAATGGCATTGAAACATGTTAATTATCATATGTCTAATCAATTGCCAGCCCAGGATTGATTCTTGGGGCTGGTGCATCGAGATTTCCGGGGGGGGGGGAGGGAGGAGGGAGGGGGGAGGGAGGGGTTTCTGGAAGGGGAGCATATGTAAACCCATGGTGATATCATGGCATTGTATGCCAAAAACAATAAAAGGGAGAAAAAAAAAAAAAAAGAGGCGGTTGTAAAGAGCTTTCTTTCTATATCCCAGAGGGAAGAAGGCTGTAAATGGTTGCTCTACTTTAAGAATGTATGCATTTCTTTTGTCCTCGGAAAAGGTGTGCCTCTCCACTCATCTCTGAATATTCAGGTATTGACACAGGAAGCCTCCTGCCAAATGTTCCCTGACAAGGTGCACCTATGTGAAAGCTAGAAAGAGGGGCTTAAGCTTGAAACTGTTTTATTCTATTAAACTATATTGGTTTTTACAAGGAAAGAGAAAAGAAGACAAAGAGACAGTTTAGCAGCACTGCTTTAACAATGAAACCCTATTAACCTTACAACTACTAAAAGGAATTTCTATGTCTACACTACCGTAAAGCAATCAGTGTCTCCAACTATGCTGGTCACAGTTATGAGCATTCCTAAGTTCCATTCCAGCCTGGTTTTTTTTTAAGAAAGGGAGCCTCCTCCGTGGAGTGGTCCGGGGGAGTGGGATGTGGAAAGGTGACCCAAGTACTAGCCCTTCTGGTGGTGGCTTTGCCATGACCCCCAGAGAACTCTTGGTAAACTCCCCAGTAACTAGTAGGAGGGAAATAAGGTCTGAGGGAATTATCTCAGGATGAATTTTTTCTAACTGGGACTGACCTACTGAGATGAGCTAATGTTCAGAGCATAAACAGAACTTCCCAAGAAAAATACCAGGAGGGGCCTTCCCTCGGGATGCCCCGAAGGAAAATCCACTTTGCAGTCTCCTTCTCAGTCTGGTGACTTTGTCATCCGAGTGAGGGGGCATCCTGACGGCTCCCGGCAATTAATGTATCCATCACCTCACCTAGTTACCAATTTTTATTGTTCTTTTGGTAATAGGCATGCTAACATATGTGAGGTGATATCTCACTGTGGTTTTGATTTACATTTCCCTAGTAACTAACTAGTGGTGAACATTTAAAAATGTGCCTGTTGCCCATTTGTATGTCTTCTTTGAAAATGTATCTGTTCATGTTCTCTGTCCATTTTTTAATCATATTTTTTTATTAAGTTGTGTGTATTCTTTGTATATTGTGGATATTAACCTCTTATAGGATATATGATTTGCAAATATTTTCTCTTATTCCATAGGATGGTCTTTCATTTTGTTGTTTTACTTGCTGTACAGAAACTTGTTAGGTTGACATAGTCCCATTTATTTATTATTGATTTTGTTGCCTGCTTTTTGGATTCCTATCCAAAAAGTCATTGCCAAGAAGTTGTTTTCCTGTCTTATTCTAGGACTTTCAAAGTTTCAGGTCTTACTTTTAAGTATTTAATCCATTTTGATATAGTTTTGGTGTATGGTGTATGATAAGGGTCAAATTTCATTCTTTTACATGTAACTGTCCAGGTTTCCCAATACTGTTATTTTGGAAAAGATGATCTTTTACCTACTGTGTATTCTTGGTGTCCTTGTCAAAGACTGGGTGATGGTATATGCATGCATTTATTTCTGGGCTCTCTCTTCTGTCCCACTGATCGGTATATCTGTTCTCTGCCAGTCACATACTGTTTTGAATACTACAGTTGTGTCATATAGTTTGAAATCAGGGAGACTGATGACTTCAGCTTTGTTCTTCTTTCTCAGGATTATTTTGGTATTCAGGGTCTTTTGTTGTTACATATGAACTGTGGAAATTTTTCTGTTTCTGTGAAAAATGCCTGTGGAATTTTGATAGGTGTTGCATTAACTCTATAGATTGCTTTGTAAATATGAATATTTTAACAGTATTAATTCTTCAAATTCATGAATATAGGGTATTTTTCCATTGATTTTTGTCTTTTATTTCTTTCATCAGTGTTTTATGGTTTTCAGTGTCCAGGTCTTTCACCTTCTTGGTTAAATTTATTCCTAAGTTTTTTTTTTGGATGCTATTATAAGCAGGATTGTTCTTTTTTTAAATTGCCATTTCTGATAGTTGGATGTTAGTGTATAGAAACAGAACTGAGTTTTGTACATTGATTTTGTATCTTGCAACTTTACTGAATTTGTTTATTAATTCTAAGTTTGCGTGTGTGAGCACGTGCATGCGTGTGTGCTTTAGTGTTTTCTGTATATAAGGGCATGTTATCTGCAAACAATTTTACTTCTTTCTTTTCTATTTGGATGCCTTTTGTTTCCTTCTGTTGCCTTATTACTCTGGCTAAAACTTCTGGTACTGTGTTGAATAGAAGTGCCAAAGTGGGCATCTTTGTCTTGTTCCTGACCTTAGAAATGCTTTCAGCTTTTCACTATTGAGTATGATGTTAGATGTGGGCTTGTATTATATATACATATATAATATGTCGAGGATAATTGTATATGTGGCTTGTATACATTCTTTGTTGAGGTACATTCTTCCTATACCTAATTTCTTGAGGGTTTTATCATGAAAGGATGTTGCAAACCTTGATGCTCTGTATGCCACAGACACTGACCTAGACTCTGAGGAGACCATTATAAAGTATCTAGAGGAAGGCCTGGTGTTTGAAGAGCTAATATTTTGGCTACAGTTTAAGACCCCAAGGAATTAGGGACTGTGACAAAGTATAGCCCGAAGGCTCTGTGGACTTTTGTATCTTTTTTTTTTTTTAAGATTGTGTGGGGCAAACAAAATGAGTCTGCAGAGGAACCTGGCTTTTGGGAGGGCTGTTTGTTACTTTCTCCTGAAGGATAAAGTTAAAGTTTTTTCGCATGGTTTCCAAGGCCCTCTCTAATTGAGGTCTCTTTCCATCCTTTTTTCTGCTATTCCATAACTCTCACTCCAGTAGTGAAGAATTGTTTCTAGTCTCCATACACACTATGCTGTTTTGCATCTCTGTTTGTTGTCTGTTGTCTCTCTGTCTCCTATTACAGCTGCTGTTAAAGTGCCTGCTACTCATTAACTCTAGGTTGAATTGAACTGAATGTGACTCAGGATTATTTAAGTAACTTAACATCTTGTTGAGAAGACAAATGTGTATGCAAACACCTTCACGGAAGTACATGCGGGTACCATAATAGATTAATGGTTCTAGGACCTAAGGAATGATATTTTAGAGCAATGAAAAAGTGCAAATACAAGTCACAGTCAATATTTTTTTAGGAGAACTGGAGAATGGCAGAGATACGGGGTGATGGGTGACTTTTATTCATAATTTTAGAAAAGGGAGGATCATCTTTGGGTTGTGATGTACAATTGGGTTTGCTATTGGTTCTCAGCAAAATTTATAATGAACTGAAAATAAGAAAT
Source organism: Antilocapra americana (assembly GCA_007570785.1). NCBI lineage: Eukaryota > Metazoa > Chordata > Mammalia > Artiodactyla > Antilocapridae > Antilocapra > Antilocapra americana. The sequence goes on from ML662441.1 coordinate 4,924,349, forward strand.
ATGTGAGCATTAAGATTGGGAAGAGATAATCATTAGGAATCAGTATGGGTTTACAAAGAGCAGGTGAGATCAAACTTGTTCCTTTCTTCATAAATCTCCTAGTTGATAAAGAAATGCTAAAGATCCACTATTTCAACTCAGCTTTGGGTAACCCCCCAAAATGAAGTATTTGCTTATTTTGTCATTGGACTTGGTTTTTTTCTTTGTTAGACATGTTTATTACATTTGCAGATAACTAAGTTTTTTTTTTGATATGTTAATTCTGAATTTATTACCTTACAAAAGAGGTACCCTTAATACATTCCATATTGTGTTTTCTCAGTAACCATCGCCCAAATTGTTTTTTCTAATATACTTATTTATCCATCTTATTTTAAATTAAATATATAATTTCCCCTTCACCTCTGTAGGGCTTCTTTGCTGGCTCAGTGGTAAAGAATCTGAGTTTGATCCCTGGGTCAGGATGATCCCCTGGAGAATGAAAGGATTAACCCACTCCAGTAGTCTTACCTGGGAAATCTTGTGAACAGAGGAGCCTGGTTGGGTATAATCCATGGGGTCTCGAAAGAATCCAACATGACTTAGTGGCTAAAAAACAAACAGCCACCTCTATAGATAGTAATTCTTTTTTAAAAATATTTTTTTAATGTGGGCCATTTAAAAAATCTTTATGGAATTTGTTACAATGTTGTTTCTGTTTTATGTTTTGATTTTTGGGTCAGGAGGCATGTGGGCTCTTAGCTCCCTGACCAGGGACGGAACCCACAACCCCTGCATTGAAGGCAAAATCTTAACCACTGTACCACAAGGCAAGTCCCAAGAATATTCCTGTATTTCAGATAACTTTGTTTTATGATCTTTAATTTTTGTGAACAAATAGACCTTTACGGGTTTATATTGAGAAAGAACTTGTAATCTCTTGACCATTTTGAAGTTCTTAAGGGAATTATACCAAAGTTAGTATTATTGGTATATAGTCATTTTACATGTATATATTACCAGAGCAGTATGATGTAATTGGCTTTATCTTTCACACTTTGTCACTTTGAATGGATTTCAACATGGTTATTATATTAGAAAGCTGCATTGAAGAATGGTTAAATTTAAAATAATACATATAATGTATATACAAATATATACATTTATTTGTATATTTGCCTATCAAAGTTAGAAGAATCATGATTAATTATTTAAAACCAACCTGATGAATTTGTGATAAATGTTTATGTATCATCAGCATAAAATTAGAGTTGGTTAATAATTTTTTTCTAGAATATAATAACATAGCAATAAAACTGTTAATTCCTTGAAAGTAAAATTAGGATTTATAGTTAGGCTGAAATGATGGACCGTTGTTGAAAAGATGAAATTTCATAAGGATACATATAACGATATATATGGAAATAGATTCAGCATTCATCTGCTTATGTTCAAGAAAATGTAGATCTATTAATATTTTAAGAACAGTTTAGTGGAAAAGTTCTAGTGATTTTAGTTGACTACAGGCTCATTCTGAGCCAATAGTGTAGAAAACTGCCAAGAAATGTGGATACAAATTGAGACTGCATTAATAACAGCTGAGTGTTCAGGATAAGATAAATAATAATCCCACTTCTTTGTGTTTCTCAGACCACATATATTTGGAGTCTTGAGTCCTTAGATTTGGGTTTCACATTTCAGGAGGAAACACTGACAAAGTGGGGCATATTTAGAAGTTGGGTAAGCAGGACAATGAAGAAAATGAAGAATCATGTCAGACAGGAAATGGCTGAATAAACTGGGAACTTAATTGCTGTCTTCAATTATGTAGAAGAAGGAGTACATAAATTATGTCACTGCAGAGAGCAGAACTGAAACAATGGGGTTAGGAAGTTTGAAGGAAGCACATTATAACTCAATATGATGAAGAATTAAAAACTAGAGCTCCTAAAATTTAAGTGAGATTAAGTATTAATTGTCAGTAATATAGAGATGATAATTCTTTCCAATTCAATTTTAATCAAACTGCAATAGAAAACAAACAAAAATGAGATTTTTGGGGAGGATGGGGGCAAATTCCAAAAATTACCTGCAAAAATAAATGGACAGGGAAACAAAAATACTGGATGATATCACTTATATGTAGAATCTAAAAAATAAACTGAATTAGTGAATATAATAACAGCAAACAAAAACAATAGTATCAAAAAACAAATAGGCAATAACGGATTTAAAACTTGGAAAGATAAGTTGTTTTATTATTACATAAAGCTATAATGATTAAATTAATATGACACTGATATAGACAAGTTGTTGGAATAATTATCTCAGAAATAGGCCTTACTATTTCAACACTTTAATAAAAGACAAAAGAAGTATAACAATTGAGGAAAAAGAGAAGGATTATTTAATCAGTATTTTAGGACAACTGGTTTTATAATTGAGGAAAGACAAAATACTGCAAAAAACAATCCGGGTAATTTAAATTGTTAAATAGTTTAAAAAAAAGTCAAGCCATAAAAATTAGAAGTGAATATTTAGAAAACCCTTGGACTTGGAAAGAACTTTTCTGTGTTACTATGTTTTACTATAAAACCTATCAAATATGAAAATAAATGAGGTGAATAGCATGACAAGTACCCATACTCTCCTATATAGGTTTATTGATCATTAACATTAGCCATATTTACTTAATTTTCTTTTTAAAGCATTTGGAAATAAATCAGAGCATGTTGCTTTATCCCTAGATTCTATAGTATGCATCTCTAAACTAAGCATTATTATCACATCTAAAACATTAATAAAAATTTCCTGATATGTTCTAATATTCAGTACACATTCAGTTTCTCTAAGTTGTTTCCGAAGGCCGGGGCTTTTTGTTTGCTTATTATTAGCTAATTTAATTAGATCCAAACAGGATCTAATCAGTGACACACAGGGCTGTTACCATTTGGATATTATAGATCACATTTCTCTGTTAGTCCAGGAAAATTCCTCCCTTCTCTATTCCCTCTTTTTAAAAATTATATATACTTGTTCAAATTTGGCCTTGGAGTACAGAATGAAGCAGGGCAAAGGCTAATAGAGTTTTGCCAAGAGAACACACTGGTCATAGCAAACACACGTCTTCCAACGACACAAGAGAAGACTCTACACATGGGCATCACTAGATAGTCAACACCAAAATCAGATTGATTATATTCTTTGCAGCCAAAGATGGAGAAGCTCTATACAGTCAGTAAAAACAAGACCAGGGGTTGACTGTAGCTCAGATCATGAACTCTTTATTGCCAAATTCAGACTTAAATTGAAGAAAGTGGGGAAAACCACTAGACCATTCAGGTATGACCTAAATCAAATCCGTAACGATCATACAGTGGAAATGAGAAATATATTTAAGGGATTAGATCTGATAGACAGAGTACCTGATGAACTATGGATGGAGGTTTGTGACACTGTACAAGAGACAGGGATCATGACCATCCCCAAGAAAAAGAAATGCAAAAAAGCAAAATGGCTATATGAGAAGGCCTTACAAATAGCTGTGAAAAAGAGAAGCAAAAAGCAAAGGAGAAAAGGAAAGATATACCCATTTAAATGCAGAGTTCCAAAGAATAGCAAGGAGAGATAAGAAAGCCTTCCTCAGTGATCAGTGCAAAGAAATAGAGGGAAACAGTAGAATGGGAAAGACTAGAGATCTCTTCAAGAAAATTAGAGATGCCAAGGGAACATTTCATGCAAAGATGGGCACGATAAAGGACAGAGATGGTATGGACCTGACAGAAGCAGAAGATATTAAGAAGAGGTGGCAAGAATACACAGAAGAACTGTACAAAAAAGATCTTCATGTCCCAGATAATCACAATGGTGTGATTACTCACCTACAGCCAGACATCCTGGACTGTGAAGTCAAGTGGGCCTTAGGAAGCATCACTATGAACAAAGCTAGTGGAGGTGATGGGATTCCAGTTGAGCTGTTTCAAGTCCTGAAAGATGATGCTGTGAAAGTGCTGCACTCAGTATGCCAGCAAATCTGGTAAAGTCAGCAGTGGCCACAGGACTGGAAAAGGTCAGTTTTCATTCCAGTCCCAAAGAAGGTCAATGCCAAAGAATGCTCAAACTATCGCACAATTGCACTCATCTCACATGCTAGTAAAGAAATGCTCAAAATTCTCCAAGCCAGGCTTCAGCAATACGTGAACCGTGAACTTCCAGATGTTCAAGCTGGTTTTAGAAAAGGCAGAGGAACCAGAGATCAAATTGCCAATATCTGCTGGATCATTGAAAAAGCAAGAAATTTCCAGAAAAACATCTATTTCTGCTTTATTGACTATGCCAAAGCCTTTGACTGTGTGGATCACAACAAACTGTGGAAAATTCTGAAAGAGATGGACATACCAGACCACCTGACCTGCCTCTTGAGAAATCTGTATGCAGGTCAGAAAGCAACAATTAGAACTGGACATGGAACAATAGACTGGTTCCAAATAGCAAAAGGAGTATGTCAAGGCTGTACATTGTCATCCTGCTTATTTAACTTATATGCAGAGTACATCATGAGAAATTCTGGGCTGGAAGAAGCACAAGCTGGAATCAAGAGTGCCGGGAGAAATATCAATAACTTCAGACATGCAGATGACACCACCCTTAAGGCAGAAGGTGAAGAAGAACTAAAGAGCCTCTTGATGAAAGTGAAAGAGGAGAGTGAAAACGTTGGCTTAAAACTCAACATTCAGAAAACGAAGATCATGGCATCCTGTCCCATCACTTTATGGCAAATAGATGGAGAAACCGTGGCAGACTTTATTTTCTGGGCTCCAAAATCACTGCAGATGGTGACTACAGCCCTGAAATTAAAAGATGCCTACTTTTTAGGCATCTAGGTTGTCTAATGCCAACCTAGACATTAAAAAGCAGAGACATTGATATCATGACAATGTATGGCAAAAACAATAAAAAAAAATTAAAAAAGAAAAAAAAAAAAGCAGGGACATTGCATTCAAAGGTCCATCTAGTCAATGCTATGGTTTTTCCAGTAGTCATGTACGGATGTGAGAGTTGGACTATAAAGAAAGCTGAGTGCCAAAGAATTGATGCTTTCAAACTGTGGTGTTCTTTCAAGAGAAGACTCTTGAAAGTCCCTTGGACAGCCAGGAGATCCAACCAATCCATCCTAAATGAGATCAGTCCTGGGTGTTCATTGGAAAGACTGATGCTGAAGCTGAAACTGCAATATTTTGGCCTCCTGATGCGATGAACTCACTAATTTAAAAGACCCTGATGCTGCGAAAGATTGAGGGCAGTAGGAGAAGGGGATGACAGAGGATAAGATTGTTGGATGGCATCACCGACTCAATGTACATGAGTTTGAGTAAATTCTGGGAGCTGGTGATGGACAGGGAGGCTTGGCGTGCTGCAGTCTATTGGGTTGCTAAGAGTTGGACACAGCTGAGTGACTGAACTGAACTGATATACTTGTTCAAGAGACTGGGTCAATTTTCTGGTAGAATGCACCTTCTGGTAAAATTCTACCCTCTGGACTTAAATGATTGTTTCCTTCTGGTTTTATTTCACTTTTCATTAACTCTCCATTGTATTTTCTATAAACTGAAAGTTGTGATCTCAAGTTATGATTAAAGTCAGGTAAAACATTCTTGTCAGGAATACTTCATGAGTGATGCTGTGAATATCATATTATTTTAAGAGCTGCATAATACCCGGTTGCTTTTCTTTTTGTAATGCTAAGCTCCTTCACTAGATTGATGGTTAATGTCAAAGTTACCACATCAGTCCATTGTAAAGTTACCATTGTTTCCCTTGAGGCAAGTAAATATTCTATGTGTTGATAACTTGACAGCAGATTAGTATCCAGTCCCTTGTCAACTTCATACTCAGTGCTTTTAGCATCCATTGCTGATTCTTGCCTGAAGTACATTTTCTATTACAAGTTGCAAAATGATGACTTTCCCAATTCTATCAGTCTTTTTGCATTCAGTCATTTCTGCATTCAGTAATTGGAATTCTTCTGTCAAAAAGAGCTTTCCCTTGTCAATTGGAGCTAATTGTTACTCTGAAATACAGTTCCACATGGAAAAGAAAGAATTAATATTTACATTGCTCTCTTTACCAAGTTTTTTACAATTAAAATTTATTTTTTATTTGAAGAGAGACAGAAAACATTATTTATCAGGGCGGCTTGCTTGTTGGATTTTAAGTCACTGCTTCAGAAATAACTGATTATTTCTTTGCCTGAAACCAATACTTTTACTTCTTGTTGTTTGGTCACTCAGTTGTGTCTAACTCCTTGTGACCCCATGGAATGTAGCCTGCTTGGCTCCTCTGTCCATGGGATTTCTCAGACAAGAATACTGGAGTGGGTTGCCATTTCCTTCTCCATAAAACTTATTTTTAATTAAAGGATAGTTGCTTTACAATATTGTGTTGGTTTCTGCCAAACATCAACATGAATCAGCTAGAGGTGTACCTATATCCCTTCCCTCTTTTTTTTTTTTTTATCCCTTCCCTCTTGAACCTCTCTCCCACCTCCCTCCCCATCCCACACCTCTTTACCAATTTTTGAGTAAGGAATTAGTAGTCAACGTGTTAATTTTTTTCCTGAGTTGAGTGTCTTTAGGATTTTTGCATATTCAAGTACATCAGTCAACTACAGTATTCTTTATGATGCTGTGATTGTGCTTTGATTAATGCACATTAACCAAAGAAGGCGCTACCCAATATACTGGGTCTCACGTGTTCTTAGAATGTCATGCTGACACTTGTCCATCACTTTTGCTCAACACTCTCTTGAAACATGAGTGTTCACTTAAATCCAATGGCATTGAAGCCACTGCATTGAAAAGAGGTTGTGAAAAGACACCATGAAAATATAGAGTTAGCTAAGAAGTCCTAATTGTTCCATCCCTTAGCTGTTCACCTCCAGGCAACAGAGATGTGAGTGAACAAGCTCTCAGTAGGCTTCAGCCTTCAGCTTTTGAGATGCTCAGTTGATACTGAGCAGAGTAGACATTAGCTGACCTCCCATGAGCCTTGCCCAGATTGAAGATTTGAGCAAAGAATAAATGTTGTTTTAAGTCAAGTTTGGTGTGACTCTTACATAGCCACAGTAATTAGGACAGATGTTTTAATGAAGTTGGTCTTTGGGAGTCTCCCCAAATTGATTCCTGAGTCCTTTGACACAAAGCCAGTGCTCTTCAATAGTTTCCCTGTTTTCTGGCATAAGAGAATGTCCTAAGTTTACCTTGTACATTCTCTGCCTTAGATCTGAAATCAGCCTCTTCTCCTAAAAGCCTCTAAAAACTTTTTACTGGGTAATAGTATTTAGGTTTCAAAATCTTGGCATTAGGAATGCTTTTCATGAAACAAGTTGTAATAAAAGAATTACAAACTTGATGACAATAAAACATTTCAGCATAGTTCCCAAAAGTAGAATTGAAAGACAAACTATGAAGCTTAGCAGAATGGCCAAGAATACTAAAATTCCAATAAAAATAAAAAATAACATGAATAAGCGATTCTCAAAAGATGGAATGCTGATGAGCAGTAAATCATGTTTAACTTCTTAATAATTTAAGAGAGAACATATACTATTATTTTCCTTTATCAATTCAATAGATTTTCTTTGAAAGAAATAAGCTTCAATGTTGATAAAAATGAAGTAAAACTATAAACTTGTACACATTGGTGGAAATGTCACTTGATTTTTGGCTGTCTGCTAAGTAACTGAGCAATATGAATTAATTTGCAGTATTAAAAATTACAATCACTTGTATTAGTTAGGATAGAGCATCAGATGCTGTGACAAAGAGGTGCCAAATAAATTGTCTTAAAGAAATTTTTATTTTCCTCCCATGTAATAGTCCATAGTAAGTTGTATAGGTTGGAAGAAAAGCTCTGCTTTCTGTGGTCATTTGGGGGCCCTGCTTCCTTCCCTTCTCTTACTCTGCCGTTTCCAAAGTGTTAAAGCTGTGTGGTTGATGCTAGGTCACAGGTAAGTCTGTGTTGCAGTTTGTATGAAAGGAATAGAAAGAAGTCTAGAATAAGCCATTTTCTTTTAAACAGGAGATGTAGAATTCTGCTCCCAAGGCCACATCTAGCAAGAGAGGTTGGGAGCTGTAGTCTGCTCAGTTAACTGCGAATCTAGCTTAAACATTATCACTTTGGAAGAAGGCCATATCCTTCAATTCAACAATTCCACTTTCTGATAGTCTATCCTAGTGAAATAAATCAGTTACAGAAAACGTGTTAATTACTGAAAGAATAATAATTCAGCCAAGGAGAGTAATTTTCAGTATGTTACTTACTGGAGAAGAAAGCTTCTTGAGAGACGTCTATGCACTATTATTGAAGGGTTTTAGAGGCCATGGTAAGGAATTAAATGAGATGGGAAACTGCTGGAAAGTTTTAAGTAGAAGAATGATTCAATTTGATTAAGAAGAACGTGCTGCTTCCTGTATGGAGGACAGAGGAGGCAGATGCCATAGTCTAGGAGACAAATGGTGATGTAGTTTGGACTAGGGTTTTAGCAGTAGCAGTGATAGTCTTTTAAATAAATTTTTATTAGCTGTATAGATTTGGAAGGAGTATTTTGTCTGTGAGGCCAGATTTCCTACTTTACTTAGCCAGTATAGTAAGAGATAAGTGAGGTAATGGTACAGACACTTACCTGGAAACTGTTATTTTAAAATGGTCAAGTTAATTATGTTTATAAAGCTAAAGGTGAGCAAAATGCCAAGAAACTAAACAAAAGGACACTTCTCAAGTAGAATAATACATCAATTTCATTTTCTTGTATCTTAATTAATATGCTCTTTCCTATGGAACAATCAAAAGCATTTTAGCTTTGTTCTTTACATTTAAAGTGGATTGTGTTGTTTTTCTTGTGCATTTATTAAAGCTATAATATCAGTGTTCAGGTAATATCTACATATCCGCTTTGTTATGGAAATAATCTAGTCTAATAATCTATTAATCTATATAATTATTCATCTAATAATTTATCTGTTATATATATATAATATTTAAGCCATCTATTTGTTTTGCATCAAGCTTGTGATATTTTTTCCTGAGATTACCAGGTTGCTTGTATGGAATTCAATATGAGATTCCGTGGGGCAACTAATTTCCATTTGATCTCTATTGGGAATAAGCCATGTACAGAATAAAACTGTTTTGAGCCAATTCATTCTCACTACTTATTGAACGACTATTATGTTTAAGTTACTGTATGTAAGTAATAACGAGTTGCATGACATACAGTGGGTTTATAAGCTGGTTAGGGAGATCCAGTTTCCACACAAATATCTGAAGTGAAGTTGATTAACCAAATTCATGGAAGTGATACAATTAAAACAGAGTGAATCCTCCTCTTGATTAGGGAAGAATGTATTTTTTGGTCATTGCTGCCTACTAGCTTGGCTACTATTTTGCTTCCTAAAAGCATAATAATTTTGGTTATTCTTAAAGGTTATATTTGTTACCATTTATCATAATGAAATTAGGGTAAAATATGATTTTGTTATCAGCATTCAGATTTAGTATTAGTTGTAGAACATATCATAAGGAGCCTTGACAAAGCTATTACTTCCACAATTATTACAGAAATAGAATTAGAAGCCCTGTGCCAAATTAAAGAAAATACTGAAGTTATGCATGTTGTTCAAATATTCACCTCCTCCCTGCAATTTAATATTCCACCTTTGTTGCTAGGTACCTGGTAGGTGATCAGTAAATTGTCACTGAATGAATGAACAGAAGCATTAATAGATGATCCTGACTTTCTACCTACTTACGTATCTGTCTCTCTAGGTCTACAAATCTATTTCTGTTGGACTGTATTATGAGTTCCCTCACAGTGGAATTATTGTAACTGGCCCTGAGTCTAGTGGTTACCTCCCTGAGATGATCTTCTGTGAACTAAAATCAGTGGTGACTAGCTTATAAACACTACAGAGACCCCACCAATATTTTGTGATACATGTATGTGTGCGTGTGTACAACATGCATGATGATCTACTGGAAGGTTGGGAAGGTGGTGGTGATTTGCAGATGAAATAACCCCCCTGGTACTGGCATCGTGACAGTGGCTCATTTCTCACCTTCCCAGAACCAGGCGTGGAAGTCCAGTTACTTCCCACATAGCTGAAAAATTCTGGCTGCAAACAAATCCAAGTGCTTTTCTTATTTTTCCTTCTGTTAGAAACAGAAGAAATCAGGCCAAAAAAGTATTTTGTGAGAAAACAACAGTTCCTTATTCTGTACCACCTGCTTAAAGGCAAGCTAAAGGCACCCAAATGATGCAACCCACGAGTGTGGAAGAGGCTGGCGGATGGGCTGTCACGTCTGGCTGATCTGATGTCACAGCAGATCATGTGGTGCTCTGTGGGCAGCTGGGACTGGCCCGCCGAAAGCACATGGATTACAGTCTGAGGCTGTGATGGGAAAGTCGGCTCCTGGACTGCTGTCTCCCAGACATCAGCCTGCGGGGAAGCTGGGGGCTCTCCGATTTACTCTGCTCCGGGGCCGCTCCTGCTGCATGAGTCACGGGCACATTGCTGAGAGAAGCTGCTGCTCCCAGTAAGCGCTTAAAGAGGGGCTTTATTCAGAGCATTTTGGAAGCGGAAAGGAAGCGATGGTGTTGATGGGGGTGCCTGGAAGCCCTTTGTAAAACACTCTCCCAGAATCTGGGCTGGGCAGCATTGCTTTCTATGCCATCCTGGAGTTCACAGGCAGCGGCAACGTGCAAATGTCCCCCAGCCCTGATTTCGGTTTGTTTTCCACGTGATGTGTTTTTCTGAATTTCATTTTCTATCTTTGTGATTGTAGTGTAGATATGCTGGATATGGTAAAAGCGAACTGATTTCAGATTCGCAGCCCCCTGGGTGGATTTGGTGTGGTCTCTGTGTGGTAAAGGAGCGGGGAGAGAGGGTGGTGGCTCTCTCGGTCAGAATCACTGCTTATGTTAATATATTGACTGTCTGTGCTGGAGAAATATTTAGCAGTTGCTGCTTCTTTTCTGCTTTGGGTGAGTGTTGAGAGAGAAAGCAGGATGAACCAGCAGTGAGGAGCATGTAGATTGACAGTTACTGGTGTTGATAAATTGCCTTTTTTTAATGGTCAAATTATGTTAGGTGGGTCTTAGCTGGCGGAACAGGTGCCGGCAGTGGGAGAATGATGGAGTTCTCACTCCCTTTTCAAATTGTCTTGCCTGGTTCAAAAGCCCAATTAAAGAGTAATGAGAACTGCGAGAGTGCAGATTCCTAAGCCCAGCTTTTGGGGGCATTTTTTTTTTCTTTTTTTGCTGGTAACATGTATCACACTCTCACACTCAGGCATCAGAAGAGATTCTCACCTTGGTGATGTTTAGGTGTGGCCTTTTTGGAGAACTGGGGAATAAATTCAGTAACATCTTACTGTTCTTTCTGGGCATATGACACTAAATGTTTCAGAGACTGAAAATAAATGTGTATGGTTGTAAGGGATTTTCAAGGGAAATTTAGAACAAATTGTTTGTCTTAGCATTTTTTTATGAAGACTTGACAGAGTTTTAGGTCAAGGTATATAGGATGTCCACTTGAAAGACAATAGCAAATAAATAGACTGTCTTTAAGCATTGAAAAATATTTATTCTTTCTTTGTTTTATTTTGAGGAATAACCTTAGACTTTTCTGTGAGTCTCTGCATAAACTGTAGACTTTGGGGCCAAAGACCACTTCCAGAAACATTTAAGCATTGAGGAAACTTTCGGGTGGGAAAGATGGTGAGGTGGGAGCAAAGAAAGTAAGCTGAAATGAGGTCTATTCTTTTTTTATAGCCTTTTGCAAGAGATGATTTAAGTCACAGAACAGACAAGAGCTTGCCCCACCCATAGTGCTGTGAACATGGATTATTCACTTGCCATTTTATTCCACTAAACTGTATGAACGCTCAGTGCAGAGAGGGTTCCAGTTCATCCTTTGAGCTCTGTGAAATAGAGTACAAGCCAAATAAAATGAAGCATTGAAAAATGAAGCTTCCCCCTGTTCTGCCCCACCCCACCTTGTCTGCCTTCCATATTGTTGAGTGAAGCCGGGTTTATGCCGGAAAGGGCCCTATCACTGCTTGTAATTTTGTTAGTTCTTTCAGAGACGCTCCACAAAAGCTGAGGAAATGCAGCGGGTACTCTGCGGGTAAAGGAGGTGGGCACAGTGTGAGGCGTGGCTTCAGAGGTACTTTCACCTGCACAGCCCTCTCTGCCGGAGACCACACCCCCTTTTTTGGCCGTATGCCAAATACCTTCTCTCTCCGAAGGGAAGCCTGGCGAAGCGCTGTCCATGCTTGGGCGTGTTGATTCCTTGGACGTAAACTTGAGGGGCCCTCATCTCTTTGTAAAACACTGCCCACTTGGCAGGATAAAGGTGCCCATTTATGGAAGTTTTAGCATTTGTTTTCTTCAAAAGTTGATACACTGCTATGAAAAGAAATGGAAGGACATTACCCATTTCTCCATCTTACACAAGCTCCATTTACTATCTTTGTGTTCCCTTGTCTTAATATCATCTCCTTTGGCAGGCTATGATTAATGCAGAGAGGCCATCTACACCCCACATTGCTACTTTTCGGGGAGAGCACGTACAGGGAGGGACTTAGAGTTGAACAGACCGTATCCCCTTATTTTAAGAGGGGAAGACTGGCCAGAGTTAGACACGTGATGAGTGATAGAATTAGGACTAGCACCCAGGTGTTAAGTCTGCTTCCTGCAATCACCTATCACAAGGAAAGAGTATTTTCCTAGGTACTGAGGTGTCCCCCACCCCCTGCCACATTTTTAAGGTTCTTTTAATTTAGGCGTGGTATTACTGGAGTCGTAAAACCACTGCAATTTCACTTTCCTTAGAATATCTTGGAATAGATTGGGAAGTCTTTAAAGAGAAATTTTTCTTTTCCTTAGGGGTGTAGAATGTATATCGTCTTTACAGGTCATGTGGTAAGATCTCACACACCTGATCATCAGTTTTCCAATCTTGCCTTGCTGGGAATGGGGACTACCTTAACTAATAAAAGGATTCTTGTTCAGTTTTGGCAAATCAAATACACCAAGAACATTTAGAAACTTCTTCCCATTCAAGTAGTTTTGTGAGTCATATTACTGTTCTTTCTTTATTCAGGCCCTATTTACAGTGACTTATTTAAAACCATTTATAAGAGATGCTTAATTTAAAATAAAATTTCAGCTTGACTTACTCTCCTAAGATTACTGCTAGACCCAAAAGAATATTTGAAATGTACTTATTGATTTAATGATAGGATATACAGAACACCACAATGCTTCTTACGAGTATAAAAGATAATGTAGTATTGCACTGTTCCTTTATGATATTAAAATGTCCATCTGTTAATTATTCAATCTAATTTTAGTCAGGGTGTGATTAACATAGTTGTTTTAAATCTTTTTTTTAAAATAAATATGAATAAATGTCACGTTATTCATCTATGTTAATGCTATTTGTGAAAGCAATAAACATGTAATTAGATTGGGTACAGTTTAATTACATTTTTTGGAAACCTTGACTACAATACAGAGGCCCTCTGATTATATACTTAATGTGCAATAATCCGTTTCTACTGGTCCAGTGAGGACATCTTTTCATTCTAGACATTAAACTATAGTGATATATTGGGAGAAATTAGTTCTGGTAGCTTTGAGTGGTTTCAACCAGAATAATTGGAACACTGTTCTGAGAGCCTGCGCTCTCCAGCTCAGAAGCAAATGGCTGCGTGTGTGACATTTCTAAATGGTGACATGGTCAAGGAACCCTCTGATTTCTTAGGCTTCAGGTCATAGAAAGAGGAAAAAAACAGAAAAGGGAAATTAGGCATTAATGTTTCTAATAAGGGAGAGACTCCAAATAAAGGTACCACTTATTTTTAAAAAGATGTAACTAAGAGGAAATTAAAAAAAAAAAGTTCAGTGGAGCCTCAGTACAGTGACTAGCTGCTGTCATGGCTGTAAATTTCACTCTGAGGTCTTGGGTGCCTTTAACTGGTTCCATGTAGGCCGAAAGCCCAAGCAAATATCTCTTGTTGTAAACAAAGCAACAGATTTAAGTTACTGCTAATGTGTTCACAGCCAGAGCCAAAAGCTTTTCAGGGTTATTATAACACACTGGGCGCTTAGCCCATCCATCTAGATGTCTAAAGTAGACTAAAGTTATGGATCAGTCCATTGTATGCACCACCCCACATGAGAGCCAGATGCTCCTGTTTACTGTGCTAGTAACTCGCCAGCTTCAATGTGAAATCTGAGATTGCAGTTTGGGGTCAATGGAAGTTATAGATTGATTTTTCCAATCATGAATTCAAGCTCCTATGCTTCAGTCTGTTTTGACTAATGCTTCTTTTTAAAGCGGTCTCTTAAATCTAATATACACCCAACTGTCTCAGCTGTTTAGATGGAGAGCTTCCTTGTGAAAACTGTTTATTGTCTTTTGGGCTTTGGGTTTGGTACAGGTCTTCAGCATATTTTTGTCCTTTGTCTTGAGCACAGAAAGGAAGGTATGAAGATCTATTGCACAATAGTACACTTGAAAATACCACTGCAACACAGCCCTTGAGAAGACTGTGTAGAAAAATAGTTCTGTGTATATCAATTTAGAGAAAGACTACCTACTCTTCCCAGTTTCAGAGAAAATTCTGTCATCAAGACCCAGTACTGGGTTTTGTTGACCCAGGTATATACCTTATCTTAATTTTACTTCATTTTATTTGTACCTTTTAATCAGATTTTCAGGAGGTATCATAAGTAATAATTAATAAAAATAACAATTGCCACTTGCTGAGAACTTCCCGTATGCTATACCCTGTACTAGCATTTCATTTATTTGTGGACATTTCACAGATGGTAAGGTGAACTTGCATCAAAACACATGACGTCAGCCAAGATTCCAAGCAGGTCTTTCTAAGTCTAAAGTGCTTTATCTTAAAACTTATGCTTATTGTTTTACCTATGGATTTCTATCGAGTTGTGCACATAAACTAAAAGGTTATAACAGAGCCCTTTTTATCTATATACAACACAGATTTGGTGATGAGGGAGAGGATATTAATTTACAGATGAGGAGGGACTGCCTTTATTTTAGATAAGATTTCATTGTGTTAATGAATTGTGGTATGATATGGTTAAAAGATATGGGGAATGCTTAGAAATAATGCTAACTTGCTTATTAGTTTTACTTTAAGTATAATATCTAGAAGACAGTCCCCATAGCAAGTTACTAATGAAAATATGATTTAACAAAACTTTGAATTACAGGATCTTATTTTTAAAAGAGTAGTTCTTTCAACTTTATCCAAAACATGGTGGACTTTACTATAAAGTTCTGCAATGATTAAGGACTTCCTAAAGGTAATCAATGAAATTTAATGCACTAATATCCAGAGAAAACCATAATTCAAAAAGATACATGCATCCCAATATGAAGTCAGAAAGAGAAAAATGAATATCATATATTAACATATATATATATATATATATGAAATCTAGAAAAATTTACTGATAAACCTATTTGCAGTGCAAGAATAGAGGTGCAGATGTAGAGAATGGACTTGTGGACACAGCAGGGGAGGGAGAGAAGAGACGAACTGGCATATATACATTACCATGTGTAAAATAGATGCTAGCGGGAAACAGCTGAATAGCATAGGGAACTCAGTTTTGTACTCTGTGATGGCCTAGATGGGTGGGGTGGGGTGAGGAGGTGGGGTGGGAGGGAGGATTTAGAGGCAGGGGATATAGGTATACCTATAGCTCATCATGTTGTATAGCAGAAACCAATACAACATTGTAAAGCAATTATCTTCCAATTAAAACTTTAAAAAAAGAAAAAGTAATTTAATGTACTAATACTCCGAGAAAACTATAATTCAAAAGACCCATGCACCCCAGTGTTCATTGCAGCACAATTTACAATAGCCAGGACATGGAAGAAACCTAGATGCCCATCAACACAGGAATGGTTAAAGACAATGTGGTACATATATACAATGGAATATTATTCAGCCATAAAAGGGATGAAATTGGGTCATTTGTAGAGATGTGGATGGACCTAGAGACTGTCATACAGAGTGAGGTAAGTCAGAAAAAGAAAAACTAATATCATATATGAACGCATGTATGTAGAATCTAGAAAAATGGTGTAGATGATCTTATCTGTAATGATGAAACAGAGACACAGTTGCAGAGAACAAATGTATGGCCACCAAGGGGGGGAAGGCAGGGAGGAATCGGGAGTTGGGATTGGCACGTATACACTATTGATACTACGCATAAAACATAGCTAATGAGAACATATTGTATAGCACAGGGAACTCTCCTTAATGCACTGTCGGGGCCTAAACGTAAAAGAGGTCCAGAAGGGAGTGACTACATGCGTATGTGTGGCTCATTCATTTTGCTGTTCAATGGAAACGAACGCAACGTTGTAAAGAAACTCTACTGTAATAACAATTCATTTACAAAATTTAAAAAATACTCCACAGAACAAAATTACTAACAATCTGAGAAAGCACATTATCATATTTTTATGTTTTCCTTCTTTTTTGTGTCTTTCATGTCCCTGAACTTGAGTAATCAGTTGTCCGTGTATCTTTGAAATCTAGTTCTTGAAAGAAAGGTCAAGTTTTACCTTTGTCTTCTCAGCTGGGCACAGTGGCTGGTACAAGACGTTGCTTGTTCACAATATTACCATCCACTCAGAGGCCAGCTCTGTAAAGGTGTAAGGTTAATGGTTGAAACGTCAAAGTGGCATTTCTTTTGCCTTTTTAAGAGAATACATTGTAGAAAAACAGAAAAGCTTCTAAGTGATCCAAACTGAACTGCTTGTGCCTTGGGTTTTAGCAAAACAGTTTGACAAATCCTTTCATGCTAGCCGTTCAGGATATCTACGTATTGTTGCTGGTCTTGTTTGTGACACAAATATGCCCTTAAATGTGCTATTCAAGAGCTAATGCAAAATAGGTTCCAGAAAGTTTTACATGTTAGATCTTTTCCTCATCTCGGTGTTGGAACATCAACTCTGCCATTCATAACTTTTCCTCATAACTCAATATCGTTGGTTTTGTGATAAAAGAAGCTTTAAACCATCCCTAATGAAGAATGAAGCTGAGTTGCAAAGTAGATTTTGCACTAGTTTACAGTCACATAATTATTTTGTTTTGCCCAGAAAAGCCTATTGGTTCTCCATGTTGTGTATTTTATGCTTACTAAAACTGTCAGTATATATAAAAGCATATTCTTTCCAGTTGTAAAGTGACTTGTGGAATAATACTGCAGACGATTAAATGCCACATTCTAATATTGTATGGTATTTAATTTCAGAATAAACTAAATCCTGTAAGAATATGTGACCCAGATGTTATTAATAAAAATAATTATTACTCTAAAATTTCATACAAGGAATAATAACATTCCATGACTTTCTATTTGTTATGTACCCTGACTTCATTTTCCATTAGTGATTGAAAAGAAATTTGGAAAAAAAATATTTAGGAAGGAAGTGTCTTGGTGCCTTGTAATCTCCCAATATGCTGCCTCAGTTAAATCTAAATTGTTGCTGTAAAAAGACAACTTTGTGTTTAGGCACTAATCTATTTAAATTATTTAAAATTTCATTTGGAAAAAGACAGATCTTCTCTAATGGCCCCTAGCCTGGTGTATGTTAGCTGATCAACAGTTAGCTGGGTTGGAAGGACACAGAATGATCTGTAGCAGCTGGACTGTATGTAGGTCTCATTTGAATGCGGGACAGTTTATAACTTGGAGGATAATTGCTTTACAATATTGTGTTCGTTTCTGCTGTGTGACAATATGAATCAGTGTAAGTACACGCATAGTCCTTCCCTCTTGAGCCCCCCGCCCCCAGCCCGTCCCCACCTGTCTGTCACAGGGCACTGAGCTGAGCTCCCTGTGCCATGCAACAGTGCCCACTAGCTATCTGTCTCACACATGGTAGAGTATATATGTCAGTGTTATCCTCTCAGTGCGTCCCACCCTCTGTATGGTGGTCTTGCTTTCAGCTTAACCACCCGAGAAATAAACAGAAAAGATTTGCTGTACTGAAGAAGGGCTGGAACACAGAAATATAAAAAGGATTGAACAAGAAGAAGCCAAACATGAGGTAGTAAGTAAAGCAGATGATAGTAAGCTGAAGTGGCATTCTTTTAGACCATAGTAGCTTAAAACACAATGCACAATATTGGATTAAACAGATGGCTGGAGATATCTGATTTTAGAGATATCAGGGCAATTTTCCAACATAATTGGAAGGATCCCAAAGTTAGATTAGTTTAAGCTGTGGCCAATAATCATAGTTAATGATTAGTTTTCATGATACATGATATACCAGATGTCTATACATTGCTTTTTTTTTCCTTTTAATTTTTGATTTATGTTTTTGAGTATATAATATCATATTCTAAATTTTCCCCTGTGGCTCAGCAGTAAAGAATACACCTGCAATGCAGGTAGCTGCAGGAGACATGGGTTCGATCCCTGGGTCGGAAAGATCCCTTGAAGAAGAGCATGGCAACCCACTCCAATATTCTTGCCTGGAGAATCCCATGGACAGAGGACTCTGGCGGGCTGCAGTCCATGGGGTTGCAAAGAGTCAGACACGACTGAAGCAACTTGGCCCACATCCTAAATTCAACAGATACAAAAGGATAAACACATCTTCTTTCTTTGGTGTGCTATAGTTGCCCCCTTAAGAGACAACTGCTGATTTTAGTTCTATGTGTATTTTCTGACTATATTTCATGATTATGTATATATATATATGTATATATTCAATGTGTACATATATATTAGCATAGTACATACACTTTTCTGTTTTTTTCATTTAATATGTCTTGAGTATTGTTCTATATCAGTATACACAAAGTTGCCTTGTTCATTAAGTAAATATTTTATCATGAAAAATTTCAAACGTACACAAATTTAGGATATCTAAGGAACTCCAGGTATCTATTATCCAGCTTCAAAATACATATTAATATTTTGACGACTTTACTATATATGTTAGAAAATATTGAGATTATCATTAACTTTGTTCCAGTGATACTGGCCTAGTCATTTAGTTGAAAAGAAAAGTTCCTATTGACTAGTGATACACATTGATGTATTTATAAGTGAGATGATATGTTGTCTGATGTTTGAAATTTACTTTAAAATATACAAGAAAAGATATGTGTAGGAGGAATAACTTGAATCTAGGTTGACAAAATGTTGAAGTTGGATGAATGCATATTCATTGTACTACTTCTCTGCTATTGTGTACACTGGACAATTTCCATAACAATACCTTTGCTACTCTGGTTTCATCTCTAGCTCTCCTTTTTTCTCTGGAGTGTTTTAAAATAAATAGAAGATATCATGTAATTTCACCTATAAATACTTCAGTGTGTATTCCTAAGGCATATTGAACAAAACCCCACTACAATGCTATTATAACACTCAGAAAATTGATATCTTTAAATATAATTTATAATAAAATCCAGTCTATTTTTTACATTTCCCTGATTTTCTCAAGAATGTCTTTTTAAAGTTGTTTAGTTTAAATTAGGAGCCAAATCAAGTACACATATGGCATTCATTAAAACTTTTAAACTTTAATAATTCTCTTCCTTAAAAAAGCTATTTATTCATTTAAGAAACTAAGTTATTTATCCTAAGTTATTCTACCCCACCATCTGGATTTGACTGTTCCCACCAGGTGTTGTTCTACTTGTTCCTCTGTCCCCTTGTATTTGGGGCTTGATTGTATTCAGATTGAATATTTTTGGCAACAATCCTTCCTGGGTGGTGCCTGCTGTGTTCTGCTGTGTTGACACATCACCTTAGGAGGCTCATAGGTCTCACTGTTCACTTTGAGTGATTCAGAAATCGAGCAGAGGATTTGGGTGGTGTCGGTCTGATCTGCCCATTGTAAAGTTTCCCATCAACATTTTATCTAATGTTTTTGGCATCTTGTGATTATTATTGCCTCAGTCTACTATTCCATTAAGGTGGCAAAATGATTTTCTAGTTCTTCCATTCCTTTTTTGCATTTATTGCCTGGAAGGGTGTACAAAAATATTTCCCATATCAACTTTTTGATTAATCTAAATACAGTTGGCTTATTCTTTTTTTTTTCAGTTTTTAAAAAATTTTATTTATTTATTTACATTATCATGTTAGTTTTGCCATACATTGACATGAATCCGCCATGGGTATACATGTGTTCCCCTTCCAGAACCCTCCTCTCACCTCCCTCCCGATTCCATCCTGCTGAGTCATCCCGGTGCACCAGCCCTGAGCACCCTGTATCAAGCATCAAACCTTGGTTGGCGATTGATTTCACATATGATCATTTACATGTTTCAATGCTGTTTTCCCATTTCATCCCACCCTTGCCCTCTCCCATAGAGTCCAAAAGACTGTTCTGTACATCTGCGTCTCTTTTGCTGTCTCGCATGTAGGGTCATCATTACTATCTTTCTAAATTCCATATATATGTGTTAGTATACTGTATTGTTTTTCCTTCTGGCTCACTTCACTCTGTATAATAGGCTCCAGTTTCGTCTACCTCAGTAGAACTGATTCAAATGTATTCTTTTTAATGGCTGAGTAATATTCCATTGTGTATATGTACCACAGCTTTCTTAGCCATTCGTCTGTTGATGGACAACTAGGTTGCTTCCATGTCCTGGCTATTGTAAACAGTGCTATGATGAACATTGGGGTACACGTATATTTTTAAATTCTGGTTTCCTCAGTATGTATGCCCAGCAGTGGGATTGCTGGGTCATATGGCAGGTCTATTTGCAGTTTTTTAAGGAATCTCCACACTGTTTTCCATAGTGGCTGTACTAGTTTGCATTCCCACCAACAGTGTAAGAGAGTTCCCTTTTCTCCACAACCTCTCCAGCATTTATTGCTTGTAGACTTTTGGATTACAGCCATTCTGACTGGTGTCAAGTGGTACCTCATTGTGGTTTTGATTTGCATTTCTCTGATAGTGAGTGATGTTGAGTATCTTTTGATGTGTTTGTTAGCCATAAAGTGGGCCAAAGAACTAAACAGACATTTCTCCAAAGAAGACATAAAAATGGCTTATTCTTTTAAAGACCATATGGCATTTTGTTGTTTTTCAGTTGCTAAGTTGTGTCTGACTCTTTGCAACCCGATGGATTGCAGCATACCAGGCTTCTCTGTCCTTCACTGTCTCCCAGAGTTTGCTCAAACTTATGTCCGTTGAGTTGATGTGATGATGCCATCCAGCCATCTCATTCTCTATCACCCACTTCTCCTGCCTTCAGACTTTCCCAGCATCAGGGTCTTTTTCAATGAGTAGGCTCTTTGCATCTTGTGGCCAAAACATTGGAGCTTCAGCTTCAGCTTCAGCATCGATCCTTCCAGTGAATATTCAGGGTTGATTTCCTTTAGGATAGACTTGTTGATCTCCTTGCTGTCCAACGGATTCTCAAGATCTTCTCCAACACCACAGTTTGAAAGCATCAAGTCTTCAGTGCTCAGCCTTCTTTATGGTCCAACTCTTATCTCACTAAGACCTCATCTTAGTGAGGTCTTCATCTTAGATTTGTTCACTTACTGCTATCAAATCATGGCCACTTTTCCCCTCTCACTCCCATGGACTTTGGCTTCTAGCATCTCCTCTCCTTACTTTCTGATCTAACTTTCAAGTCTCAGAAGCACCAAATGTTCATGAAGTAAGGAGACATTTTGCAGTACTCGTTTGTCCCTGTAATTGGATAAAACTGGCCTTTCTCAGGATTACCTCATTTGTTTTCTCCCATGTTCCTATATAATAGCTGACAAGCACTTTTCTTTCACTGGCCCCAGGTTTTTTAGATATACAGTGTGCAGGAAGGTTAAGTGATTTGAAATGATATGTCGAAGCTAATAACGGAGTCAGCACTGCAGACTGGAAAAGAACAGTTGGCTCCCTGATGCTTGATCAGGCCGTTTTCAATGAAATCTGCTGAAGGGGCACACTCATATTTTAGTAACAGTCTGGGAAACAAGAGGTAATTTTGGTAATTCTAGTGATACTCTATCTGCTTTGACAGAAACATACCATGAACATGTGCTGAGTCTTTAAAAAGTGGTGAGGCTAAATATTTTGACAAATTTAAATGACTTTTAAGAATTGAAAAAATGGTTTTGGTTAAGATGAATGGTGTATTAATGAGATTTGGAGCAATCACAGACTCTCACAGAACAGTTTTGTTACTTAAATAAAAAATAAAATACAAAGCAGAGGAAAAAGATCAGGAACATGGAGGCTGCTTAGTTTTTCCTTGCACATTCTTAGTACCTGGGACTTCTTCAGAAGAAAGCCTCAAAAAAAAAATGCTTTCATGTTGTGTGTTCAGTTACATGATTAATCATTAACAAGTTAAAAAAATGCTAACAAGGAGAAATACTTGGGAACTCTGAGCTTCTGACATCAAGAGTTATTAGACTTGAGTTCTTTTTCAGGAGCTATTTAACGTTCTTTCGCACATTGTACCAGCTGTCAGAGACCTGGCTTACAAACAGATCTGCTGTTGTCTTGAATCAGAAGGAAACTGATGAATAGAGATGGCTCTCTCTCTCTCTCTTTTTTTATTTGAATGAGGAGCAAGAGGTCTGCCATTTCTTGGAAATTTTGCCCAGTAGCCTGGTAATGTAGACATCTTCCAGGCCTTCTTGTAGGAAAAATTACATGCACAAACCGTTATCCAAAACTGACCAAATCATTCTTAGGCGTAGTTTTGCAGCATAAATACTTACTCCTGCACTCAACAATACCCCTGCCTAACTGGGCCAGCTTTTGTAGCTTTACTGAAAGGCATGGCTTCTGTTACTTCTGACTGTGAAGAGATGCATGAATTTCTGATAGACCTCACTGAATATTCAAACTCAAGTTATTTAGTTAATTTCAGCTGTTTTCCATTAAAATAATATGCGCTCCTTATTAAAAACATTCAATAGAATACGACTCAGATTTGCCCACAGCTTTTGTGTGGGAGAAATTCATATTAGCACGTCTCCCGCAACTCTTCTGGTTTCATCCAAATACCAGAAGTTCCGTTTATGGTCTCCCATGTGATTTATCTCAGAACACTGGACAGTGATGTGAGACGGGCCCTAGAGCAGCATTTACCAAACTGGAGCTCTAGAGGTCCATGAAGTGTTCGAGATGTTCTCTGTTGAAGAGTGTTCTGAGGGAGTTCCCAGTGGGCCCGTGCTTGGGACTTCGCGCATTCACGGCTGTGGCTCCAGCTTCAGTCCCTGGTCAGGGAACTAAGGTCCTGCCAGAGGCAGGATGCAGCCAAAAAAACCAGTATTCTGAGCTGAATAAGACTGAAATACATTGTATGCTCCTTCCCACGCACCTTCCTCTTTAATATACATTAGCATAAGGGAAAGGTACTGAGAATTCTTGCTATTGTCTGTGATTCTAAATACATTTGACAAAAATATATTTTTTCTATTTTATTTTAAAGAATAATTATCAGTAGTCTTCTTGAGGATATCAGTATATCATGTTCGGTAACTATTATTCTTAATGTGGTCTTTGATTCTAAAATGTAACTATATTGCCCTGGAAAAATAAAAAGCATATATTAGAGTTGACTCTAAATATCTCCTAAATGACATATTTCCTACTTGATTCTCTACTTATGTGGACCTTAGTTTATTTAGATTTTAAGGCAACCAACTTTCATAATTTAAATTCAAAAACTGATATTAAGACTACCTTGTATTTCTGTTAATAAACACTTAGAATAGTATTACATGCATACAAATGTTATGTGACTGTGACCACACAAACAAAATTGTTTTAAGAAGGGAGATAATGTCTTGATTTTTTTTCAAAGTGTGTAGAAAAATTGACTGTTTCTGAATCACCAGACTACTTGAATCTGTTAATTTGTTGAAAAATTATATTCATCTTTTTCCTATTTTGAGAAGACAATTCCTCTAAAGGGGTCCAGAATGGTACTGATAACTTATGTTGATTCATCTGAAAGCTTCCAACAATGGTGTGAAGAGAGCTTTAGCCTCCTCTTCTGGGTTCATGGAAAGATGGTCCTTAGCATAGCTTGGCAGTGCAATCTTTGTCAGATAAGACTTTCACTGTAGTTCTTTCTTATGACACCAATCACTTTTTAATCATGCATTATTAGTTGTGTATTATAGTTTATCTGTACCAAGTAAAGTTCCTGAGAGTATATATCCATCATGTGCCTGTTTCAATGCTTTTCCCTTAGCATGGACTGGACCAGTGTTTGTCAAATGAATGACTCAATGAATGAATGCATGCATTAATTTAGAATGGAAATCCTAGCAATATCTGGTGTGTATGTCAATTATCCATGAGTTAATCCTTGCATTTATATCCTTCCCTACTTAAAATTTGAGGAAACTCCCAAAGATACATATACAGAGAGATTAAGGAAAAAGCTATATTAAAATTAGGTAAGATAACTACGGCAAAGAAAAGGGTTGGAAGGTAAAATAAGCAGGACTGAACCTTGTTCTGAAAAATATATACCATAAAATCTTATGCATTTGCAAGGGGAGAACAATTGATTTGGTGTTACACTTACTAGAAGCGTATGAAGGAAGCAGTTGATTTTCTATATCTCGAAAATTATGATGCCAGTTGCTCACATGAACCAGTTATTGCTGGAACTAAGACCAGGGAGAAATTCTTCTCATGGTATATCAGAAGGAGTTTACTGTGTAGTATAAAGAATAATGTATTCAGCTTATCTTTAAGCATAGCAATGCATTTCAAAGAGTATTATATCACCCTTGGTTTACACTGGTAGCATCTCCACCATAACTTATATAAAGAGCACAGCTGTGGAAAGGGATAAACAGTGGTTCATGAAATCCTGTGATAAAAACAGAATTGCAAAACATCTTTCAAACATTTTTTGCAACATCTTTATTTAGCAATTAATGTGGATATAAAGTTTCACTAGCAGGTAAAAGAAAAAAAATGTGGAAGAGTATAAAATGTATTATATAATTATTAGAATAAATTATAATCAATTAATAGAAACAATTGGAGATGGGGCTCAAATATTAATGAGCATCATTTACTTTTTTTTTTTACTTTTCTATGTATAACTACAGAATGCAGAAAACAGAACTAGTTGTTAAACAGCAGGAAAAATTTAGTTAAATAGAGAATATATTTCTTCTTTAGGTTGTAATTTAAGCTCCTTTTCAGTAGAAGGAAATGGACTATAGTGAAAATTCATAGATACCAATTATTCTAGAAAATGATTACTTAAAGAAAGGTGAGAACAGAAGCCAATTAAAGAAGAGCATGCACCTGGAGCCCTCTCTTGGGGGTGGGAAAGTTGGATAGAAGTGTTGTAACTGTAGGGATGTGATAGCAATAGTATGTCTTTTGGGAAATTAACTGTCAGTTTCTTATGTACTTGTGTGGATTTTATATTGCCATCATGTAACAGAGGCACCGCCAATGTCAGTTTGGAGATATTTGTCCACATGCAAAAATTACTGAGGGCTTCTTAGGTGGTTCATTGGTAAAGAGTATGCCTGACAAAGCAGGAGCCATAGGAGATATGGGTTTGATCCCTGAGTGGGGAAGAGCCCCTGGAGGAAGAAATGGCAACCTGCTTCAGTATTCTTGACTGGGGAATCCCACGGACAGAAGAGCCTGGCAGGCCACAGTTCATGGGGTCACACAGAGTCAGACATGACTGAGGTGACTGAACACACACAAAAATTCACTGAAGAGTTGTATAGAATGTGACATCCCCAGAGTGAAATCTTGGGGACTTTTTTTGGCTTGTTGTCTTAATATTGGAAATCCTGAGGTTGGGATGAAACCTTACTCTGACCTCCGTCCTTCCTTCTAAGTTGCGGTGTTGGTGTTGGCAAGGATAAGCAGACAGATCTAGGATGGTAAATAAACCTTCTTATTTGGTTTCTAATTTCTTTGAGTCACCATACATTCAGGAGTTTTAAGCCATATAAAAATTATAATCCTGACCCTCAAAATATTTTCTCCATCTCTCTTCTCTTTACTTTTTGAAACAGAAATCTTGCCCATCTGTATCTTCTTCCTTATTAACTTCTAATAGGCCAACCCCTACAATTTCACTGACCTTGTGCCAGCAAAAATCCCCAAGTTTATTAGCCTCTTTTAAATCTCCCTCTTAGTTTTCCTGTGCCCCGTTTTATATTTCTAAACCAGTCTTCTTCCTGTCTGGAGTATTCTCCTCTCTCTCGACCTTCTCCTACCCCTGTGGCTATTTCTTTTTGGCTTTGTAGAGTGCCTTTCTTTACTTTTTAGAGATTATTCTTTTGTGTCTTTCTCTAGGTTTTCTCTCCTTTTTCTGGTGACCTCATTCATCCTGAGGTTTCCACTAGATGCTGATGATCCCTGCAGTAGGTCAGAGTGACGCTAAGCTGCTCGGCAAAGAGGGAGATGGGTACTTCTGCTCCCTGTGGTCACCCAGGATCTCAGTTTTCTTTCTTGTTCCTTCACCGTCTGCTGGTGTGCTGTCTTTATTTGTACCATCTGCCGTAGCCCAGTAGCACCATGTCTGTGTTCTAATCCCCAGGAAATGAAGATCAAGAATGGCCTAAGGAAGTGACAGAAAAAAAAAGCAAAAACAACTATGCAGGGTTTCTGCTGAAATTGCATTGACGAGGATGTAGTCTGCGGACCCCCTGTAGTGTCTAAAGGGGTTGGGAGTGAGCTTAATGACTAGGAGGACGAAGGGGAGAAGGCAAAACTATTGGTCCCCACAAAAATACCTTTAGCCCCACTCTCTGATGTTCCACATTCACAGATCTGTCTGCTTTTTGATGTCTTCATTTTTAAAATATATTTCATTAGATTTTTTTTTTAAATTTCAACTTTGTTGAGGTATAATTGACATAAAATGATAAGCTGTCTAAAGTATATGTTGCGGTGATTTGATTATAAACACTGTGAAAGGCTCTTCTCCTTTAGTGTGATGTCTTCTGTGGGTCCTGTAGACACCTCAGACTCAACATGTCAAAATGAAACACATGCGAACTAATTGTTTTCTCCAAGTCTACTCCTCCTAGCAAACTTTCTCATTCTTAGTGGTCATTACTATGTTGCTTGAACTATAAAAAACTTGTTGTTCAGTCACTAAGTCCTGCCTGACTTTTTGAGACCCCATGAATTGCAGCATGCCAGGCTTCCCTGTGATTCACTGTCTCCTGGAGTTTGCTCAGACTCATGTCCATTGAGTCGGTGATGCTATCGGACCATCTCATTCTTTGCCCCCTCTTCTCCTCCTGCCCTCAATCTCTCCCAGTATCAGGGTCTTTTCCAATGAGTCGGCTCTTTTGTTTTTCTTCCCCATGGCAAATTTGCACTCAGATTCTATATATTTTATTTTGGCCATGCTGCTATTGGGATCCTAGTTCCCTGACCAGGGATAGAACCCTTGCTCCCCTGCAGTGGAAGTGCGGTGTCTTAACCACCAGACTATCAGGGAAATCCTCCAAATTCCATATATTTAAATTATTGAATCGATCCTTCTACGACTGTCTATGTCTATCTAGACCCTAAAAAACTTTATCTTGGGACTTCCCTGGTGGTTCACTGGCTGGGACTCTGCACACCCAGTGCAGGAAGCCTGGGATTGATCCCTGGTCAGGGAACTAGATCCCATATGCCACAACTAAGACCTCGTCCAGCCAAGTAGATAAATAAAAATAAATATTAAAAAAGCTTTATCTTCTATTATTTCTGAAGCCTTCTGACTGATCTCCAGTCCAAAAGTTGTTTCCTTAAATGTCTGTCCTCTCCACACAGCCTCCATATTTATCTTTCTAAGGCACATATGGATGGTTAAAAGTCTGTAATGGCCCTCCATTTGCTGTAGGTTTTCTTTAAATATGATTTTTAGAAATGGAACCCCTTTTCCCTTAAAATAAATACTACTCCAAATCCCCCCTATTAAAATATGCAGAATTCTTGAATGGGCATTGTCCTTAGAAAGTCATTTGAAAATTACTGGCCTCGAGATTTTAATTCAGATTACTTGCTGATAATTAGAAGTCCCTCACAAGTTTTAACAACCCAGTCCTAGCTGACCTTCTCAAACTTACCTTTAGCCAGTATTTCTATCATCTCTCTTCTAGTCACATGGCATCAATCACTTCTCCAACACGAGTCAGATTCTCCTGGGTCTGCATTTGCTAAATGTTCCCTGGCCACACCATTACTCACCTGAAAGAGCATGAGCTTTGGAGCTAGATAAACTTGGATTCAGAGCTCATCTGAGCCTTGATTTCTTCACTGGAGAAATGGATTTAATAAGAGAATCTACTCAAAGTACCCAGGCCATAAGAGAACCTCAAAATGTCAGTTTCTTCCCTCCCCTTCTCAAATGTCACTTCTATATTTCTCTGTGTGTGTGGTTACTACAGGAAGAAGTTGGTTTCCCAGTCTGTGTTTTTACAGCATTTGATAATGCTTCTGTGGGCTTCCCTGATGGCTCAGTGGTAAAGAATCCATTTGCCAATGCAGGAGAGTCAGGTTTGATCCCTGGGTCAGGAAGTTCCCCTGGAGTAGGTAATGGCAACCTTCTCCAGTATTCTTGCCTAGGAAATCCCATGGACAGAAGAGCCAGTGGGCTACAGTTCATGGGGTTTCAAAAGAGTTGGGCATGACTTAGCAACCAAACAACAACAATGTTTCTATAAGAGAACTTTAAATTATTATATGTATTTATGTATATGATTGTCTCACCTGTTGGACTTTGAGCTCTTTGAACCCAGGAATCTTGACTCACTCACCTTTGATCCTTGGTACTAGGCAAAAACAGATATAAAACAAGTGTCTTTTAAGCTGATGTGCATTGAATTGAATTGAAGTGAAATGGATTTGTAGTAGAAAAATAAAGGTCAATCAGTTTTCTTGGCTCCGACTTGCCCTTCCCATGAAGGTTTGATAGATGTGCATATGCTGTTTTGTAATAAAAAGGAGCAGACTTCTGATTTTGAACATGAAATGGCAACTGCTGGACTGTGAAACAATCTGCAAAATTGCATTTATTCTGGAGTGTTTTGTTTTGGCATCAGTAGGGTAGAATGTTGTTTCATAGTCCATGTTTATTGAACCATGTAAGGGATTTACAGGAGCATCTGTTTGGAGGCCAAAGTTGAAGTAGGGCACAGTCCCAAAAAAGTGACATGTAAGACAAATTGATGTATTCAAGCATTCAGAGTTGACAATATAATCTGCTATTTTTATAGAGGACGTTTTGGCACTAGAAGCAGGGTATATATTTATGTGAAAAAATCAGGGTCAACATCAGCTTCCCTCTATCAAACAAATAAACAAATTATTCTTCTTTATTTCTTTTTAAAAAAAATGTAGTAAAAACCTATAACATATGATTTACCTTCATCACTATTCTTGTGTGTGTGTGCTTAGTCACTCTGTTGTGTCCAACTGTTTGTGACCTCATGAACTGCAGCCTGTCAGTCTCCTCTGTCCATGGGGATTCTCCAGGTAAGAATACTGGAGTGGGTGGCCATGCCCTCCTCCAAGGGATTTTCCCAGCCCAGGGATTGAACACATATTTAGTGAATTAAAGGCAGATTGTTTACCGACTGATCCACCAGGGAAGCCTAAGAATACTGGAGTGAGTATCCTATCCCTGCTCCAGGAGATCTTCCTGAGGAATTGAACTGGGGTCTCCTGCATTGCAGGTGGATTTCTTACCAGCTGAGCTGCCAGTGAAGCCCTCATAACCATTCTTAACTGTATAATTTAGTAGTGTATATTCACAATACTGTACAACAGATCTCTAGAAATTTTTCATCTTGTAACAGTGAAATTCTACACCCACTAAACAGTAATTATTCTTTTTGCTTTATCCCTGCCTTTGGCAACCACCCTTTTAGTTTCTATTTATGATTTTGACTTCCTTAGATATGTCACATGAGTGGTATCATGGAGCATTTGTCCTTTCATGACTGGCTTATTTCACTTATAATATTCTTGAGGTTCATCGATGTGGTAGCATGTGACAAGACTGCTTCCTTTTTAAGGCTGTATAATATTCTATTGTTTGTATAAGCCATGTTTTCTTTATCTATTCATCTGTCAGTGAACATTTGGATTATTTCCATCACTTGGCTATTGTGTTAATGCTGTGATGAACATGGGTGTGTAAATATCTTGGAGATTTTGCTTTGAATTCTTCTGGATAAATACCCAGAAGTGGGATAGGTAGATAATATGGTAATTCTATTTTTCATGTTCTTTTCAATAATGGCTGTACCAGACCATCTGACCTGCCTCTTGAGAAACCTGTATGCAGGTTAGGAAGCAACAGTTAGAACTGGACATGGAACAACAGACTGGTTCCAAATAGGAAAAGGAGTACGTCAAGGCTGTATACTGTCACCCTGATTATTTAACTTATATGCAGAGTACATCATGAGAAAGCTGGGCTGGAAGAAGCACAAGCTGGAATCAACATTACCGGGAGACATATCAATAACCTCAGATATGCAGATGACACCACCCTTATGGCAGAAAGTGAAGACGAACTAAAAAGCCTCTTGATGATAGTGAAAGAGGAGAGTGAAAAAGTTGGCTTAAAGCCCAACATTCAGAAAACTAAGATCATGGCATCTGGTCTCATCACTTCATGGGAGGTAGATGGGGAAAGAGTGGAAACAGTGTCAGACTTTATTTTTTTGGCTCCAATATCACTGCAGATGGTGATTGCAGCTATGAAATTAAAAGACGCTTACTCCTTGGAAGGAAAGTTATGACCAACCTATGTAGCATATTAAAAAGCAGAGACATTACTTTGCCAACAATGGTCTGTCTAGTCAAGGCTATGGTTTTTCCAGTGGTCATGTATGGATGTGAGAGTTGGACTATGAAGAAAGCTGAGTGCAGAAGAATTGATGCTTTTGAACTGTGGTGTTGGAGAAGACTCTTGAGAGTCCCTTGGACTTCAAGGAGATCCAACCAGTCCATCCTAAAGGAGATCAATCCTGGGTGTTCACTGGAAGGACTGATGTTGAAGCTGAAACTCTAATACTTTGGCCACATGATGCGAAGAGTTGACTCATTGGAAAAGACCCTAATGCTGGGAAGGATTGGGGGCAGGAGAAGGGGATGACAGAAGATTAGATGGCTGGATGGTATCATCAACTCGATGGACATGTGTTTGGGTGGACTCTGGGAGTTGGTGATGGACAGGGAAGCCTGGTGTCTGCAATTCATGGGGTCACAAAGAGTTGGACACAACTGAGCGACTGAACTGACTGACTGTACCTCCGTATTCTTTTCAATAATGATTGTACCATTTTGCACTGCCACCAATGTGCACAAGTGGTTTCAATTTTTTTTTATTTTCACCAACTGTGTTATTTTCCATTTTTTTTTTGTAATGGCCATCCTGATGGAAGTGAGGTAAGTATCTCTTGTGATTTTGGTTTGCATTTCCTTAATGATTAGTGATGTTAAGTATCTTCTTTGGTGAAATGTCTATTTAAGTCTTTTGCCCATTTTTTAATTGGATGTCATTGTTGTTGAGTTTTTCCTTACATACTTTGGATATTAACCCCTTATCAGATATATGATTTACAGTTATTTTCTTCTATTCTGTAGGCTGCTTTTTTCACCCTATTGGTTGTTTATTTTGATCTTCAGGAGATTTTTAGTTTGATGTAGTCCCACTTATCTATTTTTGGGTTTCTTTTTTTGCCTGTAGTTTTGGTGTTCTATCCATCTTTTTAATTTCTTTCAATGATATTATCAGTCTTTGGATTATATGGGTCTGAAGTCTTGAAGTTATCGCTCTCTATTCTTCCTTGTCCCCTATCATTAATAGTTCTCAGTTCTGTAGTAGTTCTCACCCCCACTCTCTCTCTCCACTCCACTGCACATCTGGCTCATCAGTCCTCTCAGGATCTCTCTGTCTCCTCATATGTTGTCTCTCACTTTTCTAGGCTAGTTGATTCACTGCCTCTAGCTCATTCTTCTTAAAGAAGCATGTGTCTCATCATAGATCTGTTTAGAATACTTAATATTTGCCCATTGCTATCCAGAAATCTCTAAATTTTTCTAAAATCTGGCTCTGACTTACCCTTTCTAACCTATCATTTGTTCCTTTCTCTCATTCCCTACACAGACTTTATAGTTTAGTCAATCAGGATTAATTGCCTTTTCTTATGATGCCCCATAGTTTCCTGATTTTTCCTATGCTGGTCTTTTTGCTTGGAATGCTTTAGCATTGGTTATTCATCTCTCTGTCTGCCATTTTCCGCTCTTATCTCTTTATACTCACTCCTAGGGAATTCAGCTTTAACTATATGCTATATGTTGATATTTCTTAAATCAGCATCACTGTGTATGGTCTCCTGACTGAAGGACATTACTGAGGATTTAGGGGACTAATGACTAGCACTTAACCTCCACACCTGGATATGAGCTAGGTAAGAGATAAACTGGGAGTAAGTCAAATAAAACCAAAACACCATCTTTACTATTAATAAAGTTGCAACTGGAAAAAGTTGCTTATATTTAGGAGAAATTGAGTTCCTAATACTGGGCATAAAACTAGGCAGTCCACTTTAAAACTTGAATAGGTGGAGGATGAGCAGGATATACTTCCTCCTGGCAATTGCAGCCCAAGATAAGGAGAAAAAGGAGAGGTGTGGTACTTGTCCAACTTTTACTCTCAAATTCCTCAATCAGCCTCATGTGGGGAGGAGTGAATGAGGAGATGGAGTGAGGTGGGGGTACTGCACCACTGGACACTCATCCATATGGAGGAAACATCGGCAGTGGGAGGAACATTTCTCCTTCTCCCCTCCACATACCTATCTCCTTCCTGAAAGCCCAGGCTCATCCCAGATCCATGTTCATCACATCCTCCTCAAAGAGAGCTTTTCTTCCTGACTGCTCTTATTACACTAGAACTTCTCAAGTAACTTGACCTTGCTCATTTGCCACAAGTATTGTAGTATCATCCAGTTCAGTTCGGTCACTCAGTTGTGTTCAACTATTTGCGACCCCATGGACGTCAGCACACCAGGCCTCCCTGTCCATTCCCAACTCTCAGAGTCTACTCAAACTCATGTCCATTGAGTCGGTGATGCCATCCAACCATCTCATCCTCTGCCCTTCTCCTCCTGCCTTCAGTCTTTCCCAACGTCAGGGTCTTTTCAAATGAATCAGTTCTTCACATCAGGTGGCCAAAATATTGGAGTTTCACCTTCAGCATCAGTGCTACCAATGAATATTCAGGACTGTTTTCCTTTAGGATGCACTGGTTGGATCTCCTTGCAGTCCAAGGGACTCTCAAGAATCTTCTCCAACTCCACAGTTCAAAAGCATCAATTCTTCTGCACTCAGCTTTCTTTATGGTACAACTCTCTCATCCATACATGACTACTGGAAAAACCATAGCCTTGACTAGATGGACCTTTGTTGGCAAAGTAATATCTCTGCTTTTTAATATGCTGGCTAGGTTGGTCATAATTTTTCTTCCAAGGAGCAAGCGTCTTTTAATTTCATGGCTGCAGTTACCATCTGCAGTGATATTGGAGCCAAAAAAATAAAGTCTGTCACTGTTTCCACTGTTTCCCCATCTATTTCCCACGAAGTGATGGGACTGGATGCCTTGATCTTGGTTTTCTGAATCATGAGTTTTATGCCACCTTTTTCACTCTCCTCTTTCATTTTATCAAGGGCTCTTTAGTTCTTCTTCACTTTCTGCCATAAGGGTGGTGTCATTTGCGTATCTGAGGTTATTGATATTGCTCCCAGCAATCTTGATTCCAGCTTGTGCTTCCTCCAGCCCAGCATTTCTCATGATGTACTCTGCATATAAGTTAAATAAGCAGGATGACAATATACAGCCTGACATACTCCTTTGCCAATTTGGAACCAGTCTGTTGTTCCATGTCCAGTTCTAACTGTTGCTTAGAACAGTTAGATACAGATTTCTATCATTACTTTTCTTTAAAATACTTCTTTTCTTTGTCTGTTCTTCAGTATTGCTATTACTAACTTATGACAGGCCCTTAGCACCCTTGAATGAATTTAGCCTATCTGTAAGCACTCTCATTTGCTTCCTATAGAAGACTGTTTATAAATCTGGGGTATTTTGGATTAAATGCACATTGGTATTTAAGTGGTTCTTCATTGCATGACATTCTTTTGTGACAGACTGCAGCTTACCAACAGCACTTTAGAAAGGAAATGCTTTTGGAACATTTCATGCTCATTCCTATTGCATCTTTGCCCAAGTGGGCATTTATGCTTGGAAAAAAGCCCCTTGACCGTTTATATTCTTAAATTTCCAATTCAACCTCCATCTCTCCTATATAGCTTTCTGTGTACTCTAGTTGGCATCTCTGCCATGGTACTTAAAATTTATATTTTATAATTCTCAAATTATTATTTGGTTTTAATTTTTCAACTAATTTTCTTGAGGTCAGGAGGATTTCCTTTGCTTATGTCTACTCAACCTTACCCTACATAGCTAGTATGGACTAAAAACAGCAACAACAAAAAAAATCAGTGGAACTGATTAGTAGAGAAAGTTAGGATCACATGAGTTACTTGATATATTTGAGGTTAAATTTTCAGGCAAATTGTGAGTTTTCCATATTTTAAAAAGTAAAAAAAAAAAACTTCTCTATTTTCTAGTTATGAATTTCTGTAAATGAATTAGGCATTTATAAGTATCCTATTTAAAGTTCTGATGCATTCCTTGCTGGATTACAAGACCCTTGACCCTTTAATTTGTTGGATCCTGAGAGAGAGTATTGCAATGGAATACTGACGGGGAAAAAAAACCTCTCAAGATAACACATGGCCTCAATCAAGAAAACATCAGAAAGAATTAAACAGGAATTTGGAGAAAAGACATATTGTCATCTGGGCTCATTGATTTTAAAAGAAAACATTTGGGTACATTTAATATTTAAAGTCACTTTCTGGACCATTCATCTTGGAAAATGAAGTAAATTATTTATTTATAATGACTCCAGTTTCTCTCTGCTGTATGTAGTGGTAAGTTTGAATTGACTTTGTACAATAGCATAAAATGTCTGATGGAAAGGCCAACAAGTACTCTAGAAATACCTACTAGAATTTAGTTTACTAAAGGAAAATATTAAAAGAAGGACATTTTGTGTTACTTCAGTTCAGTCATTCAGTCATGTCCGACTCTTTGCAACCCCATGGACCGCAGCATGCCAGACCTCCCTGTCCATCAGCAATTCCCAGAGTTTACTCAAATTCTTGTCCATTGAGTTGGTGATGCCATCCAACCATCTCATCCTCTGTCATCCCCTTTTCCTCTTGCCCTCAATCTTTCCCACCATCAGGGTCTTTCCAAATGAATCAGTTCTTCACATCAGGTGGCCAAAGTATTGGAGTTTCAGCTTCAGCATCAGTCCTTCCAATGAATATTCAGGACTGATCTCCTTTAGGATGGACTGTTTGGATCTCCTTGCAGTCCAAGGGACTCTCAAGAGTCTTCTCCAACACCACAGTTCAGAAGCATCAATTCTTTGGCACTCAGCTTTGTTTATGGTCCAACTCTCACATCCATACATGACCACTGGGAAAACTATAGCTTTGACTACACGGACCTTTGTTGACAAAGTGGTGTCTCTGCTTTTGTCTTACTTACATCCACACAATTGTTTTTTCTGATAAATGCAGAACAACTTGAGAGATTGATTTCCTTAGTTTTTATTGTTCTTGACTTTCAGTTGTTAATAGTAGAAGAACAACTATTGCAAGTTATCTAATCAGTTGAGTCTCCCATCTTAATGAGTGTTTTGGACAGCTAAGAATAAGAAATTTTGAAGAAATTTGGAATGTTTCTTAATTCACAGGATTTCAGGATCTTGGAGAAGGTGACATGTCTAGGAATGACCACAAGATGGTGTAGAAATAAATACCTTAAACATACATAAATGTCATTTATTCACTTGGTAAACAAGCACTTAATAGTCCCCAACTACATACCAGGAATGATGTTAGGCAGCAGAGATAATGAAATAGTTTAGATAGAGTTCCTGTCCTCAAGGAGCCCAGAGTGTAGTAGAGGGAGGTGTTCCTATAAGGAACAACGGGTGATAAGAGTGTTATAGGCATTAAGCTAGGACTATTTATTTATTTTTTACTTTTGGCCGCTTGGTGTGGCTTGCAGGATCTTAGTTCCCCAGCCAGGGATTGAACCCCATCCCTCAGTAGTGAGAGTGCTGAATTCTAATGACTGGACTGCCAGGGAATTCCTGAACCTGGAACTCTCTATGACCAAGGATAGGGAATCGAAAGAAGGAATGGGCACTTCTACAGAAGTTGTGGGATGAAGGAGGGACTGGGACTGTAGGTTGTAAAGGCACAACAATGAACATGATTCTTAAACAGAATCATATAAACTTGGGGTGAGGGTTTACTAGGAAGAGATTATGTAGCTTGTAGAACTGGAGGAGGTGGGGTCTGGGAGCAGAGGAGGGAATCTTTCAGCCAGAATAAGATACATGGTTGAAGGACAAACATTTTAAGAACCAATCTGGCATGTTTAAGGACCTTTAAGCCATTTAGTGTGATTAAGGCAGGCGGTAGGAGAGGAGAGGGTAGTAGTGCAGGGCAGACGACAGACAGACTGCTGTGGGGACGGGATGACCTTGTGTTGCAGCTTGGTTGCTTTTGTAGAAGTACTGTAGGTGGTGGCAGGCAGGCAGGAGATAAGTTGGGAGAGTGTTGTAGATTCCAGAGAGATGATAAGGGCCGTTGCTGGAAGAATTCTAGATTAAATCCACATAGTTTAGCAATTTACCTGTCTGGAAGTGGCTCTAGGTTTCAGGAAAGTACCAAAGGGTTCTTGCTTAACAGAGTGAGAAATGGTTGACCAAGATTGGAGTCAGTCTTGAAGACTGACTCTCCAAGTCAGTTGGATTCAGGAGCAAAACAAGATGATGGGTTAATAATGAACTTGTGTCTGGAGGGTTCAATTAGGACTGATTGTGCAGAGGTTGAAGGTGGTGTGGGGAAAAGAAGGGGAGGACTGTGTGCCCAAGGGAGGGAGGAGTGGGGTAGCACGGAGGCGAGGGGCTCTGACTTAATTTTAATTCCTTACATTTTTGTATTACTTGTGTTTCTGATTGGGTGTTGAAGAGTTAGGTTGAAGGCATACAGCCAAAGCTAAACAATGTTTTCAGTTTGTTTTTGAACTTTAAGCTCCGATTGAGACAAGTGTAGATTTTGTAGCTTAGTTTCTGAATCTCACAGAGACACTGAAGGAGACAGGCTGTCCACTCTCTGAGTATGGACCACAGACTTGGCTTCTGTATGGCTGTCTGATGTTGGGCAAGTTAATGAGTTCTTTTCTCAGGTACCTCATCTTGAAATGGGAAAATTTAGGAAATTTCCTGGCAGTCCAGTGGTGAGGACTCCATACTTTCACTGCTGAGGGTCAGAGTTCAATCCCTGGTCTGGGAACCAAGATCCTGCAAGCTGCACAGCTCGACCAAAAAAATAAAATGGGAAAATTTATTAAGCAGGAATCTAATATATAATACTTCTCTTTCCTGCATGAGTTATACGTTAACTCGGTGACAAAGAATTCAGGCAAAGAGACAGCAACCTACTAACTTCAGTGCTGAAAAACCTGGCTGAAAGGATGTGGCTTAGATGTGTGGAAACAGTGAGCTTCCTAAGTTTCTTTTTCTCAGTGGAGACCCTGGAATCGGTCAGTTGCATTGTTGGCAGGAATGCTTTCTGCTGTATTTTGTGAAAATTAAAATCATTTGTCTGGACTGAAGGGGGCATTCCCCGATGGACACTCCCCTCGCCTCATGCAGTTGATGACTCCTGGTGGGTCACACGGCTTCCTGGGATCACCTCAGTGGCAGCACCTCTGGTCCAGAGCCCTGCGCCCATCTGCATCCTCTCGGCACCCATCAATCAGTCAGCTCAGAGTGAAGGATGGCCCACTTTTCCACTCAGTGGTCTTTGTGCAGTTTAAGCACCTGCTGGGGCAACTTTCAGCTATGTTGTTTCCTGCCTGGGACGTCCAAGCAATACTAGTTGCAGTTTTTGTCATGCCCTGACAACAGGTCGCATACATTTTGACATGTACTTCTATTCGTCTTTGTTTTCCTCTCATAAACTGTATTTTTAGAGCACAGTTGGGTAGGATACAGATTTGTTTTCTCCAGAATATTTATCAAGCTACAGCAAAAATATCTGTAACGATGATACTAATATTTCTCAGTACTTTCTGTGTGCAAGGCATTGCCATATTGAATTATCCATACTAGCTTCACAGCAACCCTGTGACACAAGTGTACCATGGAAGTATGTCGTGTATATGTGAGAAAACTAGAGGCACAGGAAGGTTAACGACTTACCTAGGATCCACATCTGGTGAGTGAGAGAGCCAGGGGTCAGACTCCGGCAGTCTGCTTCCAGAGTCCCTGAGCCTGACCACTAAGGTCCCCACATCTTCAAGGTAATAGCAAGTGGTGAATAACAGTGGGTGCCAAGGTCACTTCCATTACCCTCCCTGTTCTTTGCTTTGTCCAGTCCTCCTCCTATTTTTCCAGTGCCCTCAGTGATTGCATTTTGTCTTTCTAAATAAATGAGATTTTTTTTTGGTGAGCTGCCGCGAGGTGGGCCCTCCTGCCGCTGTTAAGCGCAGGCATCTCACCCCAGCCCCATGGACTACATGGAATGCCTCTCGTCCTCCATGCCTGTCCTCACCTCCTGTCGCCAGCAGGGCCGCTTCTGCTTGACAGCACGTGACCTCTAAGCTCTCTGCCTTCAAAGGAAAAGCAAAATTTCCCTAGTATTTTTTTGAGAGATGAGAAAGTAATGGTGGTGGTGTGTGAGTGTGAGTTTTGTGAATGCCATTCCTTAATCCTTTATAAAGTTCACTGACTATATAACATACCTTTCTTTCTCATCTCCTCCCTCTTTTCTTTCCCCAGGAAGTTGAAGTCCTCACTGTAAGTTAAGCAGTTTTCAATGAGTAATGCACAATATGAGATTTTAAGAAGTGGTTCCATGGCAATTATCATTTGGGAAAAGCATGGATTAAAGAAAGTTATACAAGCTCCTTTCCTTCAGAACTTTTCAGAACCTTAAATGCTAATATGGTTTAGAATCTTTAAAATTTATTTATTTATTTGATTACACTGGGTCTTTAGTTGCAACATGTGGGATCTAGTCACTGGCCAGGGTATGCTAATGAACATGTGAATCCTTTCAAGGAGGATAGAACATTCATTATTTTCCAAGTTTATTTGATCAAGATACCATTGTTTGGTTTTTGCTTTATTTATTTATTTTTGAGAACATATCATTGGCTTGTGTTATATAGAATGCAGCCTTGGGAAAGACACTTGTGGATAAGGAAACATCCAACCAAGGAGATGCCTACAACTTTATCTACTTTGACCTATTTTGCTAATT
This sequence comes from Antilocapra americana, assembly GCA_007570785.1. Lineage (NCBI taxonomy): Eukaryota > Metazoa > Chordata > Mammalia > Artiodactyla > Antilocapridae > Antilocapra > Antilocapra americana. The sequence goes on from ML662441.1 coordinate 4,963,864, forward strand.
TTTAGACTTGAGAGTATTTAGAGGTCTTTTGAAGATTATCCCTAGTGAGATGCTTGATGTGATGGGGGCATTATTATGTAGAGTGCCCAGACCTTTGTAAATGAACCACCCTGTCGTCATTTTCTTGGCCTTTGGAGGGATGTCAGAAGAGTCTCCTGTCGTCTCATTTCTGGGCTTAACTTGAGCAGTGTGAGTAAAACTAGATGTGGGTACCTGCCCAAGAGATGAATTAATGCAGGATTATTGGACCTCTGTTCAGGTTGCTCATTTCTATTTATACTATTGATACAAACAGAAATAGATCATTAATGTTTTGGGACCTCACAGTTTTTGTTTAGATGTTTGATTTTACTTAGACTGTATTTAGCATTCTGGGTAAATATCACAACCTTGCATAACTTAACTTGTTTTGTTTTGAGTTAAATAGTCTCAGATATACTTTTAATAAATTCTGTTCAAATTTCTATTCACTTTCTGTAAATTCTGTTCAAACTATTCCCAGTGTTTTACAGTTCTCTATGAGTATGTCATAGTTCTCTGTGAGTATGAATTCTTGCCAATGTTTTTGTGCTCTGGCTGCATCTCATTAAGAATTTTTAAAAAGTTTATTGTTAAAGACAAAATTATTTTGACAACTGTTAAAATGGTAAGGAAGACTACTTAGGACTATTATGAAAAATGTCACGACTATTGTAACAGAAGTGTGAGATCAGGCTCAACTTCTAATATAGCAAAGAGAGCTGGGGATTTGAAGCCAATGAGTAGAGTGAGGGAGTCAGTGGATGGAAAGTAATGAAGAGGAGACATCAAGGGTAGGAGAGTTCTTGCTGAACTGACTTAGTAGGACTTAATAGGATTCTTGCTGGTGACAAGAATGAGGTGACTAGATATCAAGAGTGGGAGATGAAGAATTTGATCAAATATTCAGGGTGGGGGATTCTCTAAACTAACTTAGCAGAATTCTTGCTGAAGTTGATCTATCCAGTCCTAAGAAGGATGGGGCCAAGACTGAGGCTTAGTTGAGGGCTCAAAGTAACCTAACTAAAGTTTGATAATGAGTTGTTGGTGTTTCATTGCTAAGTCGTGTCTGACCCTTTTGTGACCCACATGGACTGTGTGGCTCACCAAGGTTCTCTGTCCATGGGATTTCCCAGGCAAAAATACTAGAGTGAGTTGCCATTTCCTTCTCCAGGGAATATTCCTAACCCAGGGATCAGACCTCCATCTCCTGCATTGGCAGGTGGGTTCTTTACCACTGAGACTCCAGAGAAACCCTTGGTAATGAGTCTTTTATCAACAATCAGTGCAAAAAAAAAAAAAAGATAAAAATTTTAAAAGGATTGTGAACAATAGACATGTGGATGAAATTACTTTTCTAAGAAATGAAAGAAAGTATTCCTTAGACTTACTGAGCTTTTGTATTTCAACAAGTCAGGAAATACCAAATCAACAGTGTCTACCTTCTGAACTCACCATTAACATATTATCTAAACTGTATTCTCTGCTACAGAGACCATAGCACAAGGGGCAGATGCTCATGGTTAGGCCAAGGCAGCTTGAAAAATCCATTGACAAGAATATATTTGTTTATAATTTGGCACCATGGATATTCTGAGCCATGTGCACATTGTACAAGGCTCCAACTGGGTTTACAAAGAGAAATAACATGTTACTATGCTGCAGTGACTTACTTAGTCACCTCCTACTGATTAGAAACAGAATAACAGAATGCACACCGCTCCAAATTGACTAGGCTTAAAGTGTCATTAAATATGCAAGTAGAGGAATATGGAGGCTTCCCTAGTGACTCAGCAGTAAAGAATGCACCTGCCAATGCAGGAGACACAGGTTTGATCCCAGGGTGGGGAAGATCCCCTGAAGGAAAAGGCACCCCACTCCAGTATTATTGCCTTGGAAATCCCAGGGACAGAGGAGCCTGGTGGGCCACAGTTCATGGGGTCGCAAAGAGTTGGACATGACTTAGTGACTAAACAATAAGAACAAAGAGGATAGTTAGGGGTCCAGTGTTCCTCAAACTTTAGTGTGCATACACATCACCCGGATGTTGTTAAGATGCAGATTCTGATTCCGTAGGTCTGGGAGAGGGTCTCAAGTTTTGCATTTCTGTCAAGCTCCCAGGTGATGCTGATTCTGTTGGTTCTTGGATTTGTAGCCAAGATCTAACTCAAAAGGAATAGCTCTAAGTGCTCTTTCAAGCTATTTATTAATATTTACTTGTCTTCCCTAAAGTTAAGAAGAGTACTTCCTCGTTTCAAACTGTATATAAATTTGTAGAGAAAGAAAACCCTCTTCCTTCTGTTATTGGGATGTTCAAATTAGACTAAAACGGACAAAACGATTAACAGGAGAAAAAGCATATACATTTTATTTGGTGTTAATATTTTAATTTTAGGACACAGAGCCCCTTATAGAAAGAAGACAAAGATTTAAAAAAGCAGTTAGCCTCGTATACCATTTTCACAAAGAGCAATAAATTTGTGGAGAATTGATTAAGTGGAAGGAAAAAGAGTTTGGGTTTCTATGGACAGTATTTTGTGGGAGAGTAAATATATAGTGTGGGGGGGAAATAATGGAATATAAATGGGCTTCCCTGGTGGCTCAGTGGTAAAGAACCTGCCTGTCAATGCAGGAACAGAGGAGATATCGATTCAATGCCTGGATTGGGAAGATCCCTTGGAGAAGGAAATGGCAACCCACTCCAGTGTTCTTGCCTGGGAAATCCCATGGACAGAGGAGCCTGGTGGGCTACAGTCCATGCAATCACAAAAAAGTAAGATATGACTTAGTGACTAACGAGCAACAACAATGAAAGATAAAGGCTATTTTAGTAAGGCTTGTTTGTGCAGATCAATCTTGGTGTTAAAATCTTTCTGTCTTCAGTAGTAGTGGTTGTTTTCCATTTCCTGGTATGGGAGAGGGAAGGGGGAACACCTTCCAAAAGGGAAACTTATGTTCCACTTTTAGGCAGATAAAGTGAGGGCAGAAATCTCTTTCTGCATTCTATATTTGCTGTTGTTTAATCGCTTTCAGCTCAAGACAATTTTTATGCAAAAGTGGCATATTTTATGACAGGATAGTTTGATCTCCTTCGTGTTCTTATCACATGGTGAAGAAAATCAGAATTTTAATTTATTTATCACTTCCAGGCAGTGAAGATGACTATTATTTCATGGAAATTTCATGAATTATTTATAAGTATCACCGCTTCCTTCATTCCTGGATCTCTTGTTAAGAGGAAGCATTTTTATGGACACAAGCTCCTAATGAGTCATAATATTATTGCTCGCAAAAATAAGGTCAATGAGAAAAATAATAAAACCATCATAAATTGAGCACGGATTATGTGTTAGGCATTCTTTCAGGTGCTTTTTGTGTATTATCTTTCTAAGTCCTTATAACAACATTGTAGGCTAGCATTGTTAAATATATTTTGATTGATGGATGAGGAATCATAGTTTAGAGAAGTTAGGTACCTGTAATGAAAGAAGGGAAATTTGAACTCAGATGTGCTTGACTCCAAAGTTGTTTCTAATTGTAAGAGCAAATTTGGAGTGGTAATGGGAATGTTGTCAAGGTCCCTTATTTTCTCAGGAGGATTCTATTCTTCACACTCCATCTTAGTTCTTGTATTGACTGAAACAGAGGGAAAATTAGAAAAGAAGACCAACTTGGCTTAAGGATTTTGTTTGGGACTGTAACTGTGAGTAACATCTTTGATGACAAAGATGATTTAGAGAATATTTACCATCTTATTGTCTCCCTTGAAAGTTTCTCTTTTTTGACCTGGAATATTGCTTCATGATTATGTACTACAAACGCTAATCAGTCACTTCTAAAGTATATTAATACACATACACAAATATTTTCAGTAAATTGCCACTGGCAGCAAATTTTTTTGCATAACTTTTTTTTTTTCTGGTGAAATACAGCAACAAAATTTGATATATGAGCTGACAAGGCCTAAACCCAAAACACAAAGCAAAGGGCCTGATGGAGCCTATGTACCGTGAGCTTTCACTGTGTACTCAGCCTTCAGAGGCCATGCCTCCAGTCATTCCAAAATCCCATGATGCTCGTCTTGTCAGCGGCTAGTGGGATCAATCCGAGTACAACCACCACCATCACATGTCACTCGTATATGGCGTTCTTGTCTGTACTGTTTTGTCATGTTGCTGACACACTTGGGAGTTACAGAAGAAAATGTAACTTCATAGCTTTTACAGGAGTTTGTTTTAGAGGGGGACATAAGTGTGGGAAATTTCCCATTTAACTTTTAGCACATCCAAGCAGAGGCGGGCGGTGGGGGTTTCAGTGGTGCCTCTGTCTTGCGGAGTGGCCAGTCACAGTTCTCAGGCTCTTTTTGTGCACCAAGTAGTTGCTGCGAGCCGAGGAGGCCAGTGAAAGTTGTCTTCTCTCCCATCTACAGTATCGCTAGCACGTGATGCGCTACAGTGAAAGCATGTGTCAGACCACATGGTGTTCTGAGAACATACACTCAGCAGCTGGCAATGCAGAAGCAGTCACACGACCTGAAATGCAGCTGCTGTTCTCCATCTTTCCGTGCTTTCCTGCAATCACCAACATACGAGTTCTGTCCGAGGCGATGTTATGATGGTCTGGCAGCAGGCTTCCTGACCTTGTAGTTGGACCAGGTGACAGGACTCTCTGTTATGTGACAGATGCAGGAACACATGAAGTTCTAGACATAAGAGCCACCCCAGAATTTCTATGCTGCTCGGCTGGACAGGTGCTCGGCTGTAGGGCAGAACGGTCCATTGCACATCTGCAGCCTGTCCCTGCCGCCTGAGCAGCACTCAATTCGCCAGTAAGAGATATATCGAGGGCCTTTGTGTTCATTTATGATGCCTCTTGCATAGATTTCAGATGGAGATGCTTGAAGTGTTTGCCCAAGCAACCTTGGGAATTTTGACTCTTGGTGAGGGTTTGTCCAGTGCAGAAAACCACCCCTAGGAAATGTGATTTAGCTGCCCTCAGAGTGTGGATTAAAGTCAGTTTGTGTGCTTGCGTGCTAAGTTGCTTCACTGTACAACTGCATCTTCCCACTGCCTACCCTGAAGTCTTTGAAGTAAAATGACAAATGAATACGTCTGGGCCGAGGGCTGTACAATCAATCTCTGGGCTAAGTTGTTCTTGGGCAAAGCTAAAGAGAGAACTTAGGGGTTTTCTTAGCACAAAGCCTTTTCTCAAAGCATTATACTTTTATATAAGATAATTACAAGCATTTGTTTCAGTATCACCATGCCTTTTACATTCCTGGTACTCTTAGGCTTTCTGGATTTGGGAAAGAGCAAGGGCAGCTGGGTCCAGATAGATGTTGGTCTCTCTGGGTTTTATCTGGCCTCAGCAGACTCCTCCTCCTCATGTCTAGGAAGGCTTCAGCTCTCAAGGGAGCTGTCTTGGCCTAAGTTTGTCCCTTCTATTGTCTCTCATTTGCTGCCAGCTTATATGGCAGGAAGCCAGGGATTTTTGTTCCGCTGCCTGAAGTCTTGTTCAGAAAGTCTCTGTTGAGGACCCAGTGTGTGTTCACGGTCAGCGTGGTGGCAGTCGCATCACCTCTCATCTGTGACCACCCTGCCTGGCCACAAGCCCTTTCTGGAGTTCCCTCTCACCTGGCTGACTTCCGCTTGATGGCTAAGAGCTAGCACTCTCCTGAACTGATGATTTTGATTGCTTGAAACAAACAAACAAAAAAGACCCAAACAGATGAAATTTTAGTGCTAAATTTGCCCTGGTTTCCATGATGTTTGTTCTCTGATGTTTGTGAACACACAGGCTGATCTGCTAATCATGGAGTGACCACTCTCTGCAGGATACAGAATACTATTCTCTACATCCATTGGGTGGTATGGGCTTCCTAGGTGGCCCGGTGGTGAAGAGTCTGCCTGCCGTTACAGGAGTCACTAGAGATGCAGGTTCAATCCCTGGGGCAAGAAGACCCCCTGGAGAAGGGAATGGCTACCGACTCTAGTATTCTTGTCTGGAGAATTCCCACCGACAGAGGAGACTGGTGGGTCACAAAAGAGTTGGACACGACTATGCACATATATCCACTGGGCAGTACATCTCAGCAAATCTGACCCATTCTGTTGGGGGGGAAAGAGCTGGAGTGAAAGGAAGATTTGTGTCAGGGTTGCTTTCTTACAGTGTGCTAGCACTTGGAGAATAAAACATTTATTTGATTTAGTGCCATTGACTGTGCTTCTTTTCCCAGTCACTCTCTCCTCCCACAGTCTCTTGGAGTCAGATTTACCATTTAATTGTGACTCAAGTTTTTAACAGAGGTTTTTTTCTTCCCTTTTTTTTTTTTTTAAAAAAGTTTTAATTTAAACTCTAAGAAATAATTGAGAAGATCTGGGTTTTGGACCCACCCTGCTACTAATGGAAAAGACACTTGAACCCTCTGGGCCTTAAGTTTCTGGAAAAATGAAGCAATTTGAGAAAATAATTACTGTATCTTTAGGTCTAAAATTGTGTAGTTTACATATACCATATAGTTACAACATAAGGCAACAGTTGCCAAATTAGGGGCTTCTTTAGTTTTGTGGGTTTAAAAAAGTTAACATTTTTGAGTGAAAAGATTTTACAACAGCTAGTTTTTCAATGTGAGTTTTGCCTTCCAAGTTTGGGTGACTGGGGCTATTGTGATCTGGGGTCCTCAGCCATAGGGGCTGCCAAAGGCTACAAAAGAATTGCCTCACTGTTAATTCTGCCGGACTTTTCTAATGGTAAACAAACTTCCTTTGACATGCCCAAGTTTCCAAAGCGGTGCTTTCCTTAGGGAAGGTAGTTGCAGCAATAGGAGCAAAGCCTTTCGATTTAATTCAGTGGCTGAACATGAAAGCCAGGCATAAATCTTAGAAGAACTGTGCTTTGCTGGCAGGCAGAGAACTCTCCCTACACTCTGATGTGGGGATATGCAAGAGGAGCCCAGGAGGTCCCTGGGAGGGTGCAAACCAATTAAGTAAAAGTCTTGAGCTGAAATAGCTTTTTATCATCTGGGTGAGAAGCCACAGATTTAAAGAAAAGGGCTATTGTTTGACAAAGACCTAATTAGCTGGGCTACACTCAAGCTCTTGGATTTTTGTCTTCTTGGGGAAAGGAAAGGTTGAAATTGCATATGGACTACTAATTAGGTTGAAATTCCTTGAAATTTGGAATTTTTAAATCTATTTTTGAGGAATTTAGGATCTCCCAAAGCCTGATCATATTTGACTAACGAGGAATTAGATTGAGATCCAAACTAAACATGTGGTTACTCTGGTTTACTGAGGGTTGTCTTAAATATCCTCTTTACTGCAGGCATGGTAGCATACATATTTTATTCTCTTAAAGGGCACCGACTCTGAAGTAAACTATGTGGGCTTCAAATTCAGCTGTACAAAATCTCAACGTCATAAATAGGTACTAAGTAGCTGTTTGCTTTGAGGGGACTTACTTGAATTACTTGAGTTTATGTATAAAATGGGGTAAGCAAAGAGTTAATGAGAGGATTAAATAAAATTCAACAACATGGTCTGTGTCCCAAGGGACATGATGAGGCTTCTAATCTTTTAACTTGATATGAAGTTTTAAAATGGAGCTCTTTCATGGTGGCAACATTTTATCATAAATGTGCATTGAGATAATTTTTTGATAAAAACAATCAAACAAAAAGGTGCCGAGAGAAAAAGATGAAAGAATACGAGGGTAGTAGTCAAAGCTACATGGAGAACATACAGAAATTTTTCCTTTTTCTATAAGAGCATTGAGAACTCGGCGCTGAGTTCAAACCTAGAGTGACTGGGGCAAGTTATTTAGCTTATCTGCTTCATTTTCCTCACCTAAAGGTAATAACTCCTGATGTTGTCAAAGTGCCCAGTTCAGTTCAGTCACTCAGTCGTGTCCAACTCTTTGCAACCCCATGAATTGCAGACACCAGGCTTCCCTGTCCACCACCAAATCCTGGAGTCCACCCAAACCCATGTCCATTGAGTCGGTGATGCCATCCAGCCATCTCATCCTCTGTCTTCCCTTTCTCCTCCTGCCCCCAGTTCTTCCCAGCATTAGGGTCTTTTCCAGTGAGTCAGTTCTTCACATCAGGTGACCAAAGTATTGGAGTTTCAGCTTCAACATGAGTCCTTCCAGTGAACACCCAGGACTGATCTCCTTTAGGATGGACTGGTTGGATCTCCTTGCAGTCCGAGGGACTCTCAAGAGTCTTCTCCAACACCACAGTTCAAAAGCATCAATTCACTGGCGCTCAGCCTTTTTCACTGTCCAACTCTCACATCCATACATGACTACTGGAAAAACCATAGCCTTGACTAGACGCACCTTTGCTGGCAAAGCAATGTCTCTGCTTTTCACTATGCTATCCAGGTTGTCCATAACTTTCCTTCCAAGGAGTAGGCGTCTTTTGATTTCATGGCTGCAGTCACCATCTGCAGTGATTTTGGAGCCCCCCAAAATAAAGTCTGACACTTTTTCCACTGTTTCCCACTCCTAGTGAAGGTAATAATACTCCTAGTGTAATACTTCAGGCTTGTGTTCCTGATACACAGTGAGGTTCCACAAACTGAAATGTCTGAGTTTGGAGCAAAGAAAGATTTATTACAAGACCAAGCCAGGAGAACAGGCAGCTGGTGCTCAAAAGATCCAAACTCTGGCTTTCAGGAAAGGGTTTTTAAAGATAGTGTTAGAGGAGAGTTTCATAGGATGCATGAGCAACTTGCAGTGATGAGGTAGTGGGGTGATGTATCTGGAATCTCAGCCTTCTGGTTCCAGCCAGCCTGAGGTGTTTGTAGTCAGAATATAGTCACCATCTTCCACCTGGGTGGGGGTTTCAGTTTCTGCAGAAAACCTCAACGATATTCATCAGATCCATCTCCCTTCAGGAGGATTTAGGAGTTTTGTGACTGTTGTCCTAATCATTAACTGCTTAATCCTGCTCTTTGGAACTCAGGGAAGGCCCAGGAGTCTAAAGCCACCTCCCACCCTTTTTTTTTCCTAGAAAAAGAACAGAGGGGCACAAAAGGGATTTTGTACCTGGAAAGGCCTTGTGAGATGCTGCTCAGTTTCAATCCCCCCTTTTCTTTGATACTCCTCAGTTTTGAAGGGGAACAGGTGTGGGACATGAAAGGAAATAAAGATTTGGGTAGAGAGGTTAATTATTCATTTGATAGAAGAGCTGAGTTTTAGGGGGTCTCAGTTTCACTGGAGGTGGTCCTGATGATGAAAGAATGGATGGAAAGAGAATATCTGGAATTTGCTCAGCTCCCAGTAAAAGTTAGGGATCATCATCCCCTCCACACTGTCATTAAACTGCTGAGCTCTCAATATAAAGAATAGGAACAAACAGCCTTAATACAATGGTGCTTGACAAATGTAAGGAAGGATGCCTCCTCTTAGAGTAAATTTATTTCATTATTTTTTAACATCTAATTATTACTTTTTGATTTCATAGTGATAGAGATGGTTTGTCCAATGAGAGCAGTTCTAAACTACGTTTTTAAACATGCTAATCTTCCATGTGAAAGCTGGACTTCATTATTTCTAGAGTGTTCCTGGCCAAAGCAGATCAGAGGTTTAATTTTTGGAATGCTAACAAGGACAGCTGTATTCCAGAGTCCCAGTTGTTTTTATGGAATTTTAAAAAAAGGCTCAGAAACAAAACTAGTGGAGAAAATGTTTATGGACTCTGGTTTGAGTCTGATCCCTTTGAGAAGGGTTATTTCTCCTCAAAGTAGATGGCCATGAAATTAGTCAATCAAATACTCAAATGTGAAGTCTTATGACCTAATCATATTGTTAGATTAACTAGTGTTTTTCTTTGTAATTATTTTATATATTTGATTTGGAAAACATTCATAAGGCATGAGATAAATGTTTTTCCTATGAATAAAAAAACTTAATTGAAAACCATTTACTCTAGAGGATTCAGGCAATTCCAGAACTTGAATTTTCCTATAAATACAGTTTTTATACATAAATTATCATGTGTACTTTTAGTAATAAAGATTTTGGAATCTATTAAATGTTTTGCCGTTTTATAATTTCTTCTAATGCATGTTTATGTTTTTTTCTTGGAACAAAAGGTTAGCAAACTACCTCTTCCCTCCCAAAATATGCTTTTTCACTTAAATAAAATGACTTAGAGAGACAATAATTTCTACATAATGTGAGGGTAACTGTGAAAATCTAAAGAGTGTTTCAATAAAGAAAAAGGCTAAGAGGAATAGTGGCTATGTTTGGATAGTGGAAATATTGATGGTTTAGTTCTTTTATCTTTCAAATAGTATCATTAAAAATATGAATGATCATGTATTACTTTCTAATTAAATGATTTGTAATTTTATGTAAGGTATAATAAATTTAGTAGCCCAAGATTTCAGCATTATCTTAAAGGTTAGAAATTCTTGTTTTTTTTATTTTTCACTCCTGCACAATTTTGGGGAAAGTATCTAACTTTGGAGTATCTTTATATATTTTTGATACAGTGATGACTCTATTTTTTGTATTGTAAGGAAAATAATAAATATTTGTAAACAAAGGAGGGTGAAATACTATATAATGAAATGCTGTTTTTAAAGGAATTCAGTTCAGTTCAGTCGCTCAATTGTGTCCACTTCTTTGCAACCCCATGAACCCGAGCACATCAGATCTCCCTGTCCATCACCAACTCCCGGAGCCCACCCAAACTCATGTCCATTGAGTCGGTGATGCCATCCAATCATCTCATCCTCTGTCGTCCCCTTCTCCTCCTGCCCTCAGTCTTTCCCAGCATCAAGGTCTTTTCCAGTGAGTCAACTCTTTGCATCACGTGGTCAAAGTATTGGAGTTTCACCTTCAACATGAGTCCTTCCAATGAATACCCAGGACTGATCTCCTTTAGGATGGACTGGTTGGATCTCCTTGCAGTCCAAAGGACTCTCAAGAGTCTTCTCCAACACCACATTTCAAAAGCATGAATTCTCTGATGCTTAGCTTTCTTCACAGTCCAACTCTCACATCCATACATGACCATTGGAAAAAACATAGCCTTGACTAGATGGACTTTTGCTGACAAAGTAATGTCTGCTTTTTAATATGCTGTTTAGGTTGGCCGTAACTTTCCTTACAAGGAGTAAGCGTCTTTTAATTTCATGGCTGCAGTCACCATCTGCAGTGATTTTGGAGCCCCCCACACTAAAGTCGGACACTGTTTCCCCATCTATTTCCCATGAAGTGATGGGACTGGATGCTGTGATCTTAGTTTTCTGAATGTTGAGTTTTAAGCCAACTTTTTCACTCTCCTCTTTCACTTTCTTCAAGAGGCTCTTTAGTTCTTCACTTTCTGCCATAAGGATGGTGTTATCTGCATAGCTGAGGTTATTGATATTTCTCCTGGCAATCTTGATTCCAGCTTGTGCTTCCTCCAGCCCAGCGTTTCTCATGATGTACTCTGCATACAAGTTAAATAAGCAGGGTGACAATATACAGCCTTGACGTACTCCTTTTCCTATTTGGAACCAGTCTGTTGTTCCATGTCCAGCTCTAACTGTTGCTTCCTGACCTGCATACAGGTTTCTCAAGAGCCAGGTCAGGTGGTCTGGTATGCCTGTGTGTTTCAGAATTTTCCACAGTTTATTGTGATCCACAAAGTCAAAGGCTTTGGCAGAGTCAATAAAGTAGAAGTAGATGTTTTTCTGGAACTCTCTTGCTTTTTCGATGATCCAGTGGATGTTGGCAATTTGATCTCTGGTTCCTCTGCCTTTTCTAAAACCAGCTTGAACTTCTGGAAGTTCACAGTTCACATATTGCTGAAACCTGGCTTGAAGAATTTTGAGCATTACTTTATTAGCGTGTGAGATGAGTGCAATTGTGTGATAGTTTGAGCATTCTTTGGCATTGACCTTCTTTGGGACTGGAATGAAAACTGACCTTTTCCAGTCCTGTGGCCACTGCTGACTTTACCAGATTTGCTGGCATATTGAGTGCAGCACTTCACAGGATCATCTTTTAGGATTTGAAATAGTTCAATTGGAATTCCGTCACCTCCACTAGCTTTGTTTGTAGTGATGCTTTCTAAGGCCCATTTGACTTCGCATTCCAGGATTTCTGGAATGTGATGTCTAGAATTTTAAAGGAATTAATAAAAGATAAATGACAGTACAATCAGGGGTCCCCACGAGACTTACATTTATGTAGGAATACATACAACCAGAAAAGTTATCTAAATGAGGCAGTCACAATAAGAAGAAACAGAGATTGAGTATCATGGGTGGGAGACAAAAATTATTTGTAAAAGGAAGAAAGCAGATTCAAGATGATTAGGGAAGACCTAAAATAAGGATTCTGGTTAAGAAATGAATATTAGCATCCACTTAGCATTCAAGAAAGATTTTGTTCCAGGTGGGCTCAAAATATCTTTTTATCAGATACATCACTGATTCTCAGTGCTGTCCCATTATTGTGAAATTATTATATTTTGGGAGAGATCAATAACATTTTCATTAAATGGTAGTGATTTTTTAAAACTTAGGCTTTATTGAGATATAGTCACCATGCAAAATTGTAGAATATTTAAAGTGTACGTCTTGGTGATCTGATGTACATATACATTGTGAAAGGTAATAGCTTTCTAGTTAATTAACATATTGATAAGGATTTTTAAAGTTTGTGTTTTTTTAAGATGAGCATTGCCAACATCTGCATTGATGACTTTCCTTTTGTTTTTCTGCTACTCTGCCTCTAAGAAGAGTTTGCACTATGGGCTGATTTTACAGGTTAATTCTCCGAGCAAATTAGATTTCTTATTTGTGACTGTTGACACTGTTTACTGCTTGTAATACAAAAACAAAAAACAAAAAAACCCAATATCTTTTATTAGGGTTTTGAGCCCACACCTTCAAGACTTTTTTTCTTGTGTACGTGGTCAAAAGTGATTCATTAGCTCATGCTATATTTTGAAGTTATACAAAAGCAGCTAGGTTCTATGCTGATGACCCTTTAATTTGAGTGACTTTTAGGAGTAGCCTGGGGATTTGTTAGCCTTAGAAATGGCGTTTGCTAAGACCTTTGCATGATGATTACTCCGATCTACCCAATGATACAGGTTACTTCACTCGCTGCCAAAGTTATGGGGAGAACTGTGGCTTAGCATTCTGAGTCATAGTCTCCCAAAAGCTTTGTAAACAGCCCTGAAACTTAATGTAGACGGTTTAAATATTAAAGTAAAGAAATTAACCTTCCCATCTTTTGTTTTCTCAAAAATTTTGAAACCTGTTACTTGCAATTACAATGAATTTTGGTTTACGCCAAACTCACAACTGTAGAAGATCTCAATGAGAATGTTTGTGTACTGTTTTTAACTCAAGTTTTTTTTCATCTCTTTTTAGAATCTGTGAGAGAATATATATGTATGTATATAACTGAGTCACTTTGCTGTACGTCTGAAACTAACACAACATTGTAAATTAACTGTCTTTCAATCTTCCCAACCCAGGGATCAAACCCAGGTCTCCCACATTGCAGGCAGATTCTTTACCAGCTGAGCCATAAGGGAAGACCAATTTAAAAAACGGTTAAAAATCTCTCTCTGAAAGATACTGGGGTATAAGTATAACATTGTGCATGTTTGTGCATGCATGCATGGTAGTTGCTCAGTCATGTCCGGCGCTTTGTGACCTCATGAACTGTAGCTGTCCAAGCGCCTCTGTCCATGCAATGCTCTGGGCAAGAACACTGGAGTGGGTAGCCATTCTCTTCTCCAGGGGATCTTCCAGATCCAGAAATTGAACCCATATCTCCTGCATTGCAGGCAGGTTCTTTGCTGTCTGAGACATTAGAGAAGCCCAAGTATAACATTATTGTGTTACATAAAAAGGATGTATTTTGTGGCAGGAATCTCACTGTATGTACTGCTAGGTTCACCCATGAATAATAAATGAGTAAAGTACTTACAGAATGATGAGGGCCAAACATAATGTGGTGTGGAGTGGGGAACGTAATGAGTCACTTGAGTGAAGTTTTGCTGCAGTTAGAATTCATGAAAGGTGCAATGATAGAAAATACTACAAGGTATCTAACTTCATTTTATACCATAATCTCAAAAATATAGATATTTTCATTTACCTGAGATTTATTTTCTGACATATATACTTGCAACATTGAAGATGGATGTTTCACAAATTTCCTCGCAGTTTTAAAAACATCTGTTATTGGCAGAGGATAGTCCATTAGATTTCTTATGTATTCATTCCCAAAAAGTCATTGCTCCACGTTTTAAAGAAATTAATTACCCTGTTATTTTTCCATAGCAATGTGCATTTCAGTTGTTGAGTAGTGTTTTGTGGAAAGTTAGGATTAACTACTCATACGTACACACACACACACACTTTTGACTTTGCTTGATTGTTTGGTGAATCATTTTGCTAAATTTATGAAGCATTCTGTTTTAAAAAGGCAGCGCTACTGTTTTTCTTAAAGAAATACTACCCATAATTATTTTTAAATTGGGGTATGGTATGTGGTACAGCAAGGAAAAATTATCTTTTGGAGAACTAAATATTCTTAATTATTTGTTATTGGGCATACTTTGTGACTATAATTTATGTCCTCTTACCTCCTGTAAATCCTAGACAGGAGAAATCCTTAAGCAGCATGATGCAATGAGTGCTGCTTACCCAGCTACTGGTAAGAACATCAAAATCTTTATGGCGGCAGAAGTCTAGTTAAGGTCTTATACATACCTAAGGGAACAATTTATAAGAGATTATATAAAGACAATAAAAAGACAGAGTTACTAAACCCAAGCTGCAGAATAAGAATGATGAGAAGCAGAATACTCTTTAGGAACATAATTATATTTATATAGCAAACAATATATATCACTGTTCTTTTTTATACTTTTTAAATTTAGTTTTTACAGAAAATTGATATTAATAAAACACAAGCAAAATGAAGATAATAAAGTTCATTTATTATCCAACCACCCAGAAATTAAGTTAATTTTTGATGTTAACACTGGCGTAAACATTTTATGTGTTTTTCTTCATGTTTATTATTATTTTTTAAAGATATGGAAGCTTTATGCTGTGGTCCCAATGTTAAATTCTTAACTTTTCGTAAGTAAATTATATCTATTATCCATCTACCTACTAAAAGACATCTTGGTTGCTTCTGTTTTGTGGTGGGAATGAATAAAGCTACTATAAACAAACAAGTCAATTATATCTATCAGAAAACTATGGTCTTTTCCTTTTCCCTCACAATTCTACATTGTCTGCTGATAAACTTTTGTGGTTTATCAGACTTGGTCTGTGTCAGAATAGTTACTTCCTTGTATCAAGCGTTGCCATAAATTGTGAATAAATCTAAGTTTGTGCAATTACTTCAAATTTACTTTTCCATACAATAAAAAATTATTTGTATTTCTATAGGTCTAGCTATTTTCTAGATTTATGCTATACTAGATTTCTAACTTCTCCTTTAATATACTCTAAAAAATCTAATGTTTTCTCTATAATGTCCCTTTTTTCTGCTTTTATAATGATTTCCTTTTTTGATGTTTTTTACACAGCTTGGGATCTCAGTTCACTGACCAGGGATTGAACCCTGGGGCCCTGGCAGTGAAAGTCTGGAATCTTAACTACTAGGCCACTAGGGATCTCCAGAGGACTTTTAATTTTTTCTTGATTTCTACCAGCTCATGTTTTATCTCCTTTGAAAGTATTGATATCTCCTTATCTTCCCTAAGTACTTGTATTTTTAGTTTGTGCTCTTATTTTATAAATACAATTACTGTTAAAAGCTTAAAAAACATATTAATATTTTTGATTAAATCTTGTCTGTCTTAGGGAGCATTTTTCTGGTGAATGCTCTTAATTTGTTATTTCTGCTATTTTTCTTCACTTTTCTGTATAAATTCTGTTTTTTAAAAAATTGAGTTATAATATGTATACCATAAAATTCACTATTTTAAAGCAGTGTATTTTTTAAACCATATTCACAGAGTTGTGCAAATAACACTATTTAATTCCATCATAATATTCTTATCACCCCAAAAAGAAACTGTATATCTGAAAACTCTGTACCTGTTTGCAGTCACTCCACTTTCCTAGTCCCCTCAGTTCAGTTCAGTTCAGTCACTCTGTCATGTCCAACTCTTTGCGACCCCATGGACGTCAGCACAACAGGCCTCCCTGTCCATCACCAACTCCTGGAACCTACTCAAATCCATGTCCATCATGTAGGTGATGCCATCCAACCATCTCATCCTCTTTCATCCCCTTCTCCTCCTACCTTCAGTCTTTCCCAGCATCAGGGTCTTTTCCAATGAGTCAGTCCTTCTCATCAGGTGGCCAAAGTATTGGAGTTTTAGCTTCCGCATCAGTCTTTCCAATGAATATTCAGAACTGATTTCATTTAGGACTGACAGGTTGGATCTCCTTGCAGTCCCCTCACCCATGTTCTTTTTCAATATTGTTTTGGCATTTTGGATCCTCCTTTTTTTTTTTTTTTTGATCCTCCATTTTTATTCCTGATTTTAGTAATTTGAGAATCCTCCTTTTTTTTTTTTTTTTTTGGTCTGTCCAATTAAAATTTGTCAGTTTGTTGATCTTTTCAAAGAACCAACGTCTGGTTTTGTTGATAATTTTTCTATTCTCAGTTTTGCTTATTTATGCTCCGATCTTTATTCTTTCCTTCTTTCTGTTTGCTTCTGGTTTACTCTGTTCTTCTTTTTCTAGTTTCTTGAAGTGAAACATTTGGTTTTTGACTTGAAATATTTTTTAACATGCATATTTACAGCTATAATTCCCCCCCCTGCTATCATTTCAATCCTTTAAGTTTTGTTATGCTGTATTTTCATGTTAATTCATCTCAAAGTATTATCTAATAACCCTTGTGATTTCTTCTTTGACCCATTGGTTACTAGAAGTGTGTTATTTGCTTTCTACATATTTAAAAATTTTTAATATTTTCCACTGTTATAGGTTTCTAATCTCATTCTCTTGTGGTTGGAGAATATTCTTCATATACTTTCACTTCTTTTAAATTTAATGACTTGTTTTATGGCATAATACATGGTGCATCTTGGGGAATAGTCCATCTGCAAAATGATTTGAAAAACATTTTTAAAGTTCATGTTTTTAATTTTGAATATGATAAATATTGATAGATATAACTCATAAACTAAAGTTGTTTGAGGTTCTTCATAACTTTTCATAATTGTGAGCAGGTCCTAAGATTAAAATGGCTGATAACCACTGACGTAAAGTAATGGTGACAAATGACCCTAGACTCAAATTTGACTCTGATTATGAAAGATGATGATTGCCTTGCCCATAAGTGTAGACTTTCATAGTAATCAACAGGAAGTCAGTGGGAGTTTTTAGCAGGAATGAATAATTACAGTATCTCCTGTATTTCTGGGGCATGGAATAGTGTCTTCTGCTTAACAGCTCAACAAATACTTGTTAGATGATTGTTTGAAGTGTGGATTGAAAAACTGAGAGACAGGCAGGATAGGTAGTTTGTTCTTAAAATTTTAGGCAAGAGATGCTTAGACAAATGAAACCCTTTCTGAGAAATTATGTTCCAACTCTCTAATTACTTTTTTCCTCTGTATTTATCATTAAAGCAAATGAGAAATACTCCCTAAATACTTGGAATTTTTTTTTTTTTCTGAAGAGTGTTCCATGTCTTTCCAGTAGTTTAAAGTGGCTTCATGAATGTGTATGGGCTTCCTACTGATGCTATTGGTAAAGAACTTGCCTGCCATTGCAGGAGACATTGGGACTTGGTTCCCATCCCTGGATCAGTAAGATACTCTGGAGGAGGGCACGGGCATTCCAGGCAGCCCACCCCGGTATTCTTGTCTGGAGAATCCCATGGACAGAGGAACCTGGTGGGCAACGATCCATAGGGTCACAGAGTCAGACATGACTGAAGTGCCTCAGCACACACTCATGAGTGTGTATAGTCAGTCCTTTACCAATGCTGCTATTCAGATGTTTGTTGTTTAAGTAAATACAAAGTCAATACATATACACCAGCACAAAACAGATGACAGGGATTCACCATAATGATAATCACAGTATCTCTTCTTTAAAATAGGGAATCCTGCTTGGAGTTTCTATGTGCTTTGAAACATATCATTTTAAATTGATGTAATTTTGCATACATTGTGGTGGTTATTTTGAGATTATGCAGCCTTCAATCAGGAGAAAACAGCTGGCACTCTCAAACTAAGATAAATTAGGGAAGTTTTATTTCTGTTGAAACTATCTACAGAGGCACATTAAGAGGAAGAGGAAACCAGGGAGAATAGAAGTCATTTCAAAAGCAAGAAGAAAAGTGTATGGGGGATGGAGGACATAGGTGGAGGCTTTAACTATGAGATGAGATGTACCACTTCCCTGCAGGAATGGAAGAAACAAACAGGAGGAGAAATGGATATACTGAGGGATTCCCTGGTGGCTAGTGGGGAGGATTCCAGGCTTTCACTGCCAGGGTCCAGGTTCAATCCCAGGTTGGGGAACTTGAGATCCTGCAAATCATGTGGTATAGAACAGCCAAAAAAGAAAGAAAGAAAGAAAGAAACACAGGTATCAGAAGCCACACACTGCAGTGTCTGGGAACACGGACGTAGCTCATCCCCATTAGCAGAGGTCATTTGTTGCACCAGAGAGATGAGAGGTTCAATCTAGCTGTACCAAAAATGACACAGAACTATTTATTCAACTCATAATTTTTAAATAGCTGTATTGAGTTATATGCATTATATTTAATATCTAGAATTTGATAAGCAGTTTTGATATATGTGTGCAACCATGAAACCATTACCACAATCAAGATGGTGGTCATATCCATCATGCCAAGAGTTTCCTTATGCCCCTTAGTGGGATTTCCCCTTCCTGCCCCTCTCTTACCCCCAGACTGCGTGTCACTATGGGTTGATTTGCGTTTTTAATGTTATATAAATGGAACTATACAATCTCTACTTTGTTTTCACCTGACTTCTACTTAGCATCATTGTTTTCTGATTCATCCATGTAAAATATTAAGATATTAGACTCTCAGTTTAATATTCAACCCTTTTACCTACTTTTGGTGAACAATTTTGCTCCATTTTCTTCTGGTATTAAACATTCATTTTCTTGTCAAGTTTTTTAGCCAGCAGTTTTGTCTGCCTTCCTAGGAGTACGTGGCTTTTGTTTTCTTCACTAGATAAATGAGTCTCAGATCAGCCTGCATTGCTTTCTCCTTCTTTTCATCTTTTTCCCTCTAGTCTCTGGTATGAAGTGTCCACCTGGGCTCTATTGCATTGTTCCTTTCTTTCTCATTGCTCTTTCACTCTATTGCTCAATTTTTCTTGGTTCTTTACCTTCAACCTCTGTTCACCATTGGCTCATTTCCCTAAAGTCTTTCTCATCCTAAAATAAAAATATCAACAACAACCAGAATAGCCACAATAATTAGATAGAGAGTAGTCTGATGTCTGTACTTCACCGTTAGTGCCTCATCTCTCTTTCCTTTATTAGTAAAACTTCTTCAAAGTATGCTCTAAATAGGACCAGCTACAGAATTTGCAGAATCCAATCAGTCAGTTAGTCAGTTCAGTTGCTCACTTGTGTCTGATTCGGTGGTCGCATGAACTGCAGCTCTCCAGGCCTTCCTGTCCATCACCAACACATGGAGTCCACCCAACCTCATGGCAATCGAGTCGGTGATGTCATCCAACCATCTCATCCTCTGTCACCCCCTTCTCCTCCTGCTCTCAATCTTCCCCAGCATCAGGGTCTTTTTCAACGAGTCAGCTCTTCACATGAGGTGGCCAAAATATTGGACTTTCAGCTTCAGCATCAGTCCTTCCAGTGAACACCCAGGACTGATCTCCTTTAGGATGGACTGGTTGGATCTCCTTGCAGTCCAAGGGACTCTCAAGGGTCTTCTCCAACACCATAGTTCAGAAGCATCAATTTTTCGGTGCTCAGCTTTCTTTATACTCCAACTCTCACATCCATACATGACCACTGGAAAAACCATAGCTTTGACTAGACAGACCATTGTTGACAAAGTAATGTCTCTGCTTTTCAATATGCTGTGTAGGTAGGTCATAACTTTCCTTCCAAGGAGTAAGCGTCTTTTAATTTCATGGCTGCAATCACCATCTGCAGTGATTTTGGAGCCCAGAAAAATAAAGTCAGCCAATGTATCCACTGTTTCCCCATCTATCTGCCATGAAGTGATGGGATTCAAAACCATGATCTTAGTTTTCTGAATGTTGAGTTTAAAGCCAACTTTTTCCTCTTTCACTTTCATCAAGAGGCTCTTTAGTTCTTCTTCACTTTCTGCCATAAGAGTTGTGTTATCTGCATATCTGAGGTTATTGATATTTCTCCCAGCAATCTTGATTCCAGCTTGTGCTTCCTCCAGCCCAGCATTTCTCATAATGTATTCTGCATATAGGTTAAATAAGCAGGCTGACAATATACAGCCTTGACGTACTCCTTTTCCTATTTGAAACCAGTCTGTTGTTCCAGGTCCAGTTCTAACTGTTGCTTCCTGACCTGCATACAGGTTTCTCAAGAGGCAGGCCAGATGGTCTGGTATGCCCATCTCTTGAAGAATTTTCCACAGTTTGTTGTGATCCACACAGTCAAAGGCTTTGGCATAGTCAATAAAACAGAGGAACCAGAGATCAAATTGCCAACATCCGCTGGATCATCGAAAAAGCAAGAGAGTTCCAGAAAAACATCTATTTCTGCTTTCTTGACTATTTAACTTATTTAACTTATATGCAGAATACATTATGAGAAATGCTGGGCTGGAGGAAGCACAAGCTGGAATCAAGATTGCCGGGAGAAATATCAATAACCTCACATATGCAGATGACACCACCCTCATGGCAGAAAGTGAAGAGGAACTAAAGAGCCTCTTGATGAAGTGAAAGAGGAGAGTGAAAAAGTTGGCTTAAAACTCAACATTCAGAAAACTAAGATCATGGCATTTAATCCCATCACTTCATGGCAGATAGATGGGGAAACAGTGGATACATTGGCTAACTTTATTTTTCTGGGCTCCAAAATCACTGCAGATGGTGATGCAGCCATGAAATTAAAAGACGCTTACGCCTTGGAAGGAAAGTTATGACCTACCTACACAGCATATTACTTTGCAGAGATATTACTTTGCTAACAAAGGTCCATCTAGTCAAGGCTATGGTTTTTTCAATGGTCATGTATGGATGTGAGAGTTGGACTATAAAAAAGCTGAGTACTGAAGAATTGATGCTTTTGAACTGTGGTGTTGGAGAAGACCCTTGAGAGTCCCTTGGACTGCAAGGAGATCCAACCAGTCCATCCTAAAGATCAGTCCTGGGTGTTCATTGGAAGGACTGATGTTGAAGCTGAAACTCCAATACTTTGGCCACCTGATGTGAAGAGCTCACTCATTGGAAATGATCCTGATGCTTGGAAGCATTGGTGCAGGAGGGGAAGGGGTCGACAGAGAATAAGATGGCTGGATGGTATCATCGACCCAATTGCCATGGGTTTGTGTGAACTCTGGAAGTTGGTGATGGACAGGGAGGCCTAGTGAGCTGTGGTTTACGGGGTTTCAATGAGTCAGACACGACTGAGCGACTGAACTGAACTGAACTGAACATATACATCCTGTGTTATACGCTCCCACATGAATGGGGCTGGCTCCTGGAACATACAGGGCATTGCCAAAGCTTGTCAGACTGGGTTATCAAAGATATGTGGCTTCTATCTTGTTCTGTTGGGTTAGTAGCTCTAGAGGAAGCCACCTGCCTTGGTGTCGGCCCCCCAGACAGCCCCACACTTTTACAGCTGAGGCCTCTAGACAACAGCCATGTGTGTGTCCCTTCCTTGATACAGATCCTCTGTCCTAACAAACTTTCAGGTGCTTGGAGTCCTAGCCTGTGTTTTGCTATAACTTCCCAAGGGACCCTGAGATAGAACCACCTAGCCAAGTCACTTTCCAATCCCTGAACCACGGAAACCGTGAAATAATAATTGTCTATTATTCTAAGCCATTAAGTTTTAGAGTAATTTGTAGCATAGCAATAGAAAACTAATGCAGAAGGCTTTTTGCTGTATACATTTTTATAGGTATTGCACTCTTGAACCATGGGAGTGCATTATCTGTATAAACAAGCATAGTAACTACAAAGGGAGTTCTGAAAATTAAATCTCTGCCTAAATCCCCCAGTGGTTTCCCATTACGTTTTGAATTCCTTGTACTTCTCCAGTCTGTGTGATCTTGTTCCACTTCCCTCTGCAGTGTCTCCAGCTAAGAGATCCTTAGTGCTGGTTCCCCTGGACTTTCATCTGTGTTGTGACATTTCAGCATTCTTGGATCAACAAGGATCAGCTGCTTGAATTGAAACCTCAGTTGTACACCCTAAAGCAGCTCTTTAACTGCTGAAAGAAAGAGAAACCTTAAGACAGAGTGAGTTTGGGAAATACCGAGTTTGAAGTATCAACTGATCAGCCAGGTGAAGATACCTCAGAGGCAGCAAATATAAAATTCTGTGTGTGTGTTGAAAGTTAGGCGAAGAGATAGACATATAAATTTTTTCATAGAAGGGATATATCCTATGTGTTTCTAGTACAGTGGGATACATACACACACACACGACTTTTTAGAGATATAATTAAAATATAATAAACTGTACATATTTAAAGTATACACTTGATAGATTTAATATAAATCTGAAACCATCACCATAGTCAAGATAGTGAATATAGCTATTATGCTTAAAAGTTTCTTCCAAACCCCTTCTTCTCACATCATCTCTCTCTTCTCCCAATTATTTTGAGCAAATTATACTTCTCTGGGGAAATTCTAAAACATTTCCATCATTATAAAAAGTTGTACTGGAAAGTGCTTTTGCAGGTCTGGTAAAGAATACTCTGTTTAATTTTGTTGTGGTTAATATACTGGTTGTTTATAAAGTCAGTGAGCATTGCAAGCTAATAGTGTAGGGAAACAATTCTGTCTATTGACAGTTGTGATGAGATAGCTCCTGAGTTTCAGGGATGTGTTTGCCAGATTGACTGAGATATAGTTCGTTTACCCCATTATGCAGAGTGTGAAATGCTAAGAGCAAATCATCTTCTACCAGGAAACTAGTTCCTGACTGTAATTAGAAAAGTTAGCTTTATAGGTTGAAGAGAGTCTTGTAGTTTTTGATTGAAGTAGGAAAATAAAACTTGCTGCTTCCATTTTGTTATTACATACAAATATGATTAGAGCTTTCCCTGTCTGTATGCTCTGATCCTCTCTCCTTTTTCTCTATTTGATTAGACTAGAGTTTGGTATCTTCCTTATAAATTCCTCAAAGAGATTGATAAATTAGAATTAGATTAGGATTGATGAATTAGGAAGGATTTTAGTCCCTTTCACCTTCACCTGAAGCGCTAAAGAGGAATATGGCATAATGCAGTGTTTTCCTGGAGAAGCTCCAGTGGTTTGTTTCTTGGGGAATAGCTCCAAATCAGATGTACAGATAAGCTAAAAACAAAGGTAAAAATCATTTCTATGTCTAACATACAGAAATAGTTTTTCTTTTTTTTACAATTACAGTTGTATTAACTATTTTAGTATATCTTAGTATAAACTGAATTCTCATTCTTCTTTATAAGAATGAAAATATACATTTTAACTGTTATTTACCTACTGTATCGTAGATTATTATGTTATCAAATATATTTTATAGCAAAATTTAAAATAGCTAATGTATACTTTTTTCCTTGTTTTCTTTATTTTTTAAATCATGAAAGTATGGTAACATTTATAGGAGACTTGGAAAATGCAGAACAAAGTTAGCTAATATATATTTTTGTTTCATGAAATTTGAATATCAGCTGTTGTGAATAAAGACATTTTTTCCTCTAAGTTTTTTACCCTTGAATTGTTTGTTTAGTCCCACATACAGGGGGAAAAGTACGAAAGGAATTTCAAGCAATGTTAGGGTCAATGTTACCAGCTTAGTTAGAAAAGAAGAAAATATTAATTTTTAGTTGCTGAAATAGTCATTTGTAGTTTAAAAAATGTGGTTTTCATTTCAGATTCTGAATGATGTTTACTAATTGGAATGACTGGAAACCTGATCTGGGAAATGGAATTTGGCAGCTGGACCATGGTTCAAAACAATAAGAATGTTGATTTAGGTCAGAATCAAAGGATACCATATCTAATTGAAACTTTGGGAAAATTTATGTAGGCAACATTGAATTATCCAAATTAGAATTCAGCAAGACTACTAGGTCTAAAGCATTAATAATTGAAAGATTAAAAAACAAAACAAAGCAAAAAATTCCTAGGTTCTGTTGATTTCATTGCTTAATATAAACAGAAAATATTTAAGTCTTTTAGGAAATCTGAGAATATGAAATATTTCTAGATGAATTATATGAAATTAACAGTGTCTTGTACAAAGGATACAAACCTTTATCACCTTGTAGCAGAGTACAGTAAGTGCTCATGGAGCCTCAGGCTGGATTAATTTATATACTCCTTTCCCCGGAGAATCTGTTGAAGGGGCCATGACGTGCTGAATGCATGCGGTGAGAGACCACTTTCTGGTTTACCTGGGAGTTGTGTGTGTACTCCAAATCACTTGTGTTTCTATTTGTATTTGTTATTGTAGTTATGCACACATATGTTTTACAAGAGCAGATGAAACATATTTGAAAAAAGTTGTTTTTATGAAAAATGGAATGCTTTGGAAAGATAATAAAGGTGAGTCAAGGTGGGCCAGAAAACAAAAAGAGTAGAGAGAATTTCCTCTTTGATCACGAAGGATCTGTATTCAGATTGTCTCACATTTGGCTTGACACTTTCCCTCCACTTAAACTGAAATTTGAAGTAGTAGACTATCCTTTGAGGCTGTGGTGTATGCAAGGAAGAAGACTTAAAGCTTGATATCGCAGTCATGAAATTAAACAAGGGCTCTTGGCCTTACACAATGGTGAATAAATGACTTTTAATTAAAGTATTTATTATATATATGTATCTCTTTTAAACTACTTCTCCATCCCAGCTTTTTCAATTTGTCAGTCAATGCTTGTACCTGATTTGTTCTAGATAAGGAGGTAAGAGAGTGAATTTAAACTGTGAGTGATTTTCATTAGGGATTTAAAAAAACAAGAAGATTCTGTAACAGTTCAACCAGATTTGGTCTCATTTCATAAATTCCCCTGAGTAACTATAAAAATGTGACTTAGACTCATCAATACTTTTGGTAATTATAGAAAAACTTGGAATTCTGATAAAAGGTTTCCAAAGCAGCAATGGAATATAAATTTGTAGCCTTTAAATTTTTTTTTATTATTTTCTTGGCCATGTCAAACAGCATGTGGGATCTATGTTCCCTGACTAGGAATTGAATCCATGTCCCTTGTGTTGGAAGTAGAGTCTTAATCACTGCACCACCAGGGAAGTCCCAAATATATAGTCTCAAAACCAACACTATAATTTAAAAAAGTAAAATAAAAAAAATAATAAAATTCTCTCTAGTAGTCTTCTCACAAAAATGAAACAAACTGGCCTCTTCTGACTTAAACAGTTAAAACTCTTGTTCTGTGGTTAATAGAATAGATTAGGAATTTCATTATTTTTTGACTGTGGGTTACAACTCTTTTGGTGAAGAACCATATAATAAATCGTTTTGACTTTGTGTAATATATGGTTACTATTCAATTCTACTCATACCCAAAGCAGCCCCAGACAACATGTGATCTAGTCAGTATGGTTGTGCTCCAATAAAACTTTACTTATGGGCACTGAAGTTTGAATTTCATATGATGTTAACATGTCATGATACATTCTTCTTCAGATGTTTTCCCAACCATTTAAAAATATAAAAACTATTTTTGGCTTGCAGTCTGTTAAAAAACATGTGGGAGGCTGGATTTAGCCTTTGGGCTCATTTGCCAACCCCTGATCTAGCCCTCATTCTAATTACTCAACACTGCCTTTTCATGACCTAATCAGGATCTTTCAGCATCACAGAAACACACTGTGTTTGTATTTGCTTACACTTGTTTTGCTGATATTTTTTCTTGCCTGGAATAACTTCTTTGTGCCTTCTAATCCAGAATTAGCTTAATTCCTCTGTTCTTCCTCATAATGTTCCCAGCTTCCCTCAGGTATCTCCTTTGCCTTCCGATTTTTTTAAGTACCTTTGTTCTCTTTCCTATGATTAGTGTGAGTCAATCCCTTATTATTTCAGATCTTTGATTCTTTTGATTATAACTTTTTGGACCAGAGATCACATATTATACTCCCTCTAATTTTGCTCAGCATAGTAGAAAGCATACAAAGGATAAATATTTATTAGATTGGCATGTTTCCTGTCAAAATACAATATTTATTATTCTTTCACTAAATTTTAAGGCACTTTTGAGTCTTTGGTCTCAAATATCTCTTTCCCCCCTCTTTCTTAATCTTTTCTACTGCCTTTCTTGTCCATAGTCATGCTCAAGTCTCCTTTATAAAAAAGCTAACAACAGTAACAATAAAATGTTCTGCTTATTTTGGTATCTGTCTATTCTGTGTTGAGTTAGGAATTTTTTCTTGACATAATATATTTTGGATATCTAAAGGGATGGAGATGAGGTGGCTCTGATTTTTTTCTGGGAACACTTTCCTGCCATGACATAAGGAGGTAGAGCCAGGTGGAGCATAGTCTCATTGGGCTGAGAAGGCAGAGATGAGAGTTTGAAACTACTGAAGCAGCTGGGCTTTATAGGACAGGACTCTGGGGAAGAAGTGTCATAGAAGTCTTCTTGGGGACTTACTGTGCATCCTTGACCAAAGATAAGCCTACATCTGTTATAAGGCAAGACTCCAGGGGGTCCAGCAGAAATCACCTGCTGCAGGGCAAAGAGGGGAATGTGAGACAGAGCTTGTACTATGCTGGGAGGTGTTCAAGTTCTGGTTCAGTGAGAATGGAGATACCATGTTGGACGCATTGTTTAGTTGAGATTCCCTAAAGACCATGCTTCAGTGAGTGTGTGAAGTAGGGATAAGAGCTATGGCTTATCCCTACTCAAAATAGACTTGCTCTGACAAAGAATGCAAAATGGATCCTTATGGGACTAAAAGGGTCTGTGAATAATTTATCTGCCTTCTAGAAAAAAAGCTTAACATATTTTACATGAAGATGACATAATCCAGACTTCCTACAATATATCACCCACAATGTTCACCAGACATTAAAAATATTACTAGTTATGTGGAGAAGATGAACAAGATTCATGATCAAGAAAAACTGCAGTCAAGAGAAAGAGCCTGAAACAACCCAGCTATTGCCAACCCACAAAAAATCTGTAATGCCTTTTCTCATTTTTAAAGTTGATATTTAATACATCCTTCAAGATTCTATTTAAATAGTAGGAAAATTTCAAGAGACTTCCCTAAATTCCTTCAACTTGAAATAATTTATTTCTCTTTTGACTTCTCACTGCTTTATGTCTCTTCCATGCTACCTGATTACATTATATTATGGTTACATTGTCATATACTGATGTGAGAGTTGGACCATAAAGAAAGCTGAGTGCTGAAGAATTGATGCTTTTGAATTGTAGTGCTGGAGAAGACTCTTGAGGGTCCCTTGGACAACAAGGAGATCAAACTAGTCAATCCTAAAGGATATTAACCCTGAATATTCATTGGAAGGGTTGTTATAGAAGCTCTAATACTTGACCCACTTGATGCAAAAAGCCAACTCATTGGAAGAGACCCTGATGCTGAGAAAGATTGAAGGCAAAAGGAGAAGTGGGTGGCAGAGGGTGAGATGGTTAGATAGCATCACTGACTCAATGGACATGAATTTGAGCAAACTCAAGATGATAGTGGAGGACAGAGGAGTCTAGCGTGCTGCAGTCCATGGGGTTGCAGAGCTGGATACAACTTTCCCTACTGAACAGCAACCATCTACATGCATGTTTTATTTTCTTGGTTGAGGTCAGGGATTGTATTTCCGAAAAGGTAATTGCTAATTGCTTTTCTCCCAAACATTGAATATAAATTTATTTACTTCTATCTTCTCCTCTAGAATGTAAGTTCCTTGAAGACAGAGACTTTGTTTTTATCACCAGTATTTTCAACAATTTGTGGCTGATAGTAAATGCTTGATAAATATTTATGAAGTTTCTTATATTTACTGGTATTTGGCCAAACTTTGATAAATATGTGGCCTTCCCTGGTGGCCCAGGTGGTAAAGAATCTGCCTGCAATGCAAGAGACCCAAGTTTGATCTCTGAGTCAGGAAGATCCCCTGGAGATAGGAATGGCCATCCAGCACAGTATTCCCATGGACAGAGGAGCCTGGCGGGCTACTGTCCATGGGGTGTCAAAGAGTGACTAACACACATACACAAGTATGTAGAAGTAAGGTACTCATTTTAGCATTTCATGATAATTTATTTTAAACCATTTGAGTGTGTCAAGAAAAATCTTCATAGTTTTCAAATAATTTTTGTCTGAAATGACAATTGCAATATAAAGCCTATTAACTGAAATCTACATTTTAATAAAAATTAAGTATTCATTTCCTTTACTTCTGTTACAAGATGAGTTTAGTTGTAGATTTTATTTGCTTTATATATGTATATCATACTGATGGTAATTTTATTTTCTCTGTAATAACAACTCACAAATTTAAAAAAAAATCAGTAGATGAGGAATTGCTAGTTATATAAATGGTGGCAGTGGTTAATAGAATGTTTAATGTCTTCATATTATAAAGTTAAAATGGACGCTGTAGACTTATCTAATCATCAGAGGTGATAAAAAAAATTAATTCCAGAAAGTTAAAGAGAGTGATTCACAGTCAGGAAAAGTTGATATTTTGGAAAACTAATAAAACTTTTTTTAAACAAAAATGTATGAGGAAGTTTTTGTTTTTTTTTTGCATTCTGAGATTAAATGTTTGTATTTTACAGTGTAACTAACATAAATATGCAATATGAAAACATTTTTTGGGGAAAATTTTAGCAAAATAAAAAGCTCTAAATAATTTTAATTTTGAAATTTTCTTTCAACTTTACAGAAAAAGAGTCCTGTCTGTTTTCTAATCTCTCAGCCTTCCACCCCCTCAAAAAGAAACTAACAATGCTCAAAGAGATAAATCCAGCCTTTGTTCCACCGGATTCGGATTCTTTCAACCTAGAACTGGCACCACCATTGGCGTGGTCTGATTATAGTTAATCCACTGCCTACAACATGACAAATGTTTTTGGTCCAAGTTGAATGGCAAAGTCTTTTCAAATAGGAAAAGCAGTTGTCAGCTGTCGTTGTCGTGGTACCAACATGTATCATGTCAGGATAGCCAAACAAAGCAGAGGATGATTCAGAATGCTGACCCCAGTGCACTGGACTTTATTGACTCTGGTGGGGTTTTTGGAAAACTTGTTAGTAGTAATGCAAAAAAAAAAAAAAAAAAATCAGGGCATAAGCTCTACATTCTCTTTGGTCCCTTTGACTGATACAAATTTATCAACTAACTTATATTGACTGGTGTTACAAAAATGTGAATTGCAATGCCTACCTCTCCTATAAATGATTTGTTTCTCTGTAAAATCTCAATTTATGAAGGTTTCCTTAAAATAACAATTTCTCAGTTTTTTTTTAACGTTGTTAAATAGAAATGGCTTCAGTTAGTTCCTGAATTCTTTGAGTGCTATTTCTCTTGAAGTTCTCATTTAAGAAGATAAACCAGAAGTTCACTTGTACACTGTCGGTACTGTCAATCTTCTCTTTTATGGACTATATTAGCTTTTCTTTTTGGAGTGAGTGATACATGATGCTGCTTTATAATAGAGTACTATATAGATTATTGAATGTCGAAGCTGAAGCTGAATGGTTCTATGAAGATATACAAGACCTTTTAGAATTAACACCCAAAAATGATGTCCTTTTCATTATAGGGGACTGGAATGCGAAAGTAGGCAGTCAGGAAACACCTGGAGTAACAGGTAAATTTGGACTTGGAGTTCAGAATGAAGCAGGGCAAAGTCTAATAGAATTTTGCCAAGAGAACGCACTGCTGATAGCAAACACCCTCTTCCAACAACACAAGAGTCTACACATGAACATCACGAAATGGTCAACACTGAAATTTGATTATATTCTTTGCAGCCAAAGATGGAGATGCTCTATACAGTCAGCAAAAATAAGACTGGGAGCTGACTGTGGCTCAGATCATGAACTCCTTATTGCCAAATCAGACTGAAAGAAAGTTGGGAAAACCACTAGACCAGTCAGATATGGCCTAAATCAAATCCCTTATGATTATACAGTGGAAGTGAGAAATAGATTTAAGGGATTAGATCCGATAGAGTGCCTGATGAACTATGGACGGAGGTTCATGACATTGTACAGGGATTAGGACCATCCCCAAGAAAAAGAAATGCAAAAAAGCAAAATGGATGTCTGAGGAGGCCTTACAAATAATTGTGAAAAGATGGGAAGCAAAAAGCAAAGGAGAAAAGGAAAGATATTCCCATTTGAATGCAGAGTTCCAAAGAGTAGCAAGGAGAAATAAGAAAGCCTTCCTCAGCGATCAGGACAAAGAAATAGAGGAAAACAATAGAATGCGAAAGACTAGAGATCTCTTGAAGAAAATTAGAGATACTAAGGGAACATTTCATGCAAAGATGGAAAAGGTCAATTTTTATTCCAATCCGAAAGAAAGGCAATGCCAAAGAATGCTCAAACTACTGCACAATTGCACTCATCTCACACGCTGTTAAAGTAATGCTCAAAATTCTCTAAGCCAGGCTTCAAAAATACATGAACCGTGAACTACCAGATGTTTAAGCTGGTTTTAGAGAAGGCAGAGGATCCAGAGATCTAATGGCCAACATCCGCTGCATCATTGAAAAAGCAAGAGTGTTCCAGAAAAACATCTATTTCTGCTTTCTTGACTGTGTCAAAGCCTTTGACTTTGTGGATCACAATAATGGAAAATTCTGAAAGAGATGGGGATACCAGACCATCAGACCTGCCTCTTGAGAAGCCTGTATGCAGGTCAGGAAGCAAAAGTTAGAGCTGGACATGGAACA
Organism: Antilocapra americana; assembly: GCA_007570785.1. Taxonomy (NCBI): domain Eukaryota; kingdom Metazoa; phylum Chordata; class Mammalia; order Artiodactyla; family Antilocapridae; genus Antilocapra; species Antilocapra americana. The sequence continues at coordinate 4,994,967 of ML662441.1, forward strand.
ACAGACTGGTTCCAAATAGGAAAAGGAGTATGTCAAGGCTGTATATTGTCACCCTGCTTATTTAACTTATATGCAGTGTACATCATGAGAAACGCTGGGCTGGAAGAAGCACAAGCTGGAATCAAGAGTACCAGGAGAAATATCACTAACCTCAGATATGCAGATGACACCACCCTTATGGCAGAAAGTGAAGAGGAACTACAGAGCCTCTTGATGAAAGTGAAAGAGAAGAGTGAAAAAATTGGCTTAAAGCTCAACATTCAGAAAACTAAGATCATGACATGTGGTCCCATCACTTCATGGGAAATTGATGGGGAAACAGTAGAAACAGTTTCAGACTTTATTTTTTTGAGCTCCAAAATCACTGCAGATGATGATTGCAGCCATGAAATTAAAAGATGCTTACTCCTTGGAAGGAAAGTTATGACCAACCTAGGTAGCATATTGAAAACCAGAGACATTACTTTGCCCACAGAGGTCCATCTAGTCAAGGCTATGGTTTTTCCAGTAGTCATGTATGGATGTGAGATTTGGATGGTGAAGAAGGCTGAACACTGAAGAATTGATGCTTTTGAACTGTGGTTTTGGAGAAGACTCTTGAGAGTCCCTTGGACTGCAGGAAGATCCAACCCGTCCATCCTAAAGGAGATCAGTTCTGGGTGTTCATTGGAAGGTCTGATGTTGAAGCTGAAACTACAATACTTTGGCCACCTCATGCGAAGAGCTGACTCATTGGAAAAGACCCTGATGCTGGGAAGGATTGGGAGCAGGAGGAGATGGGGACGACAGAGGATGAGATGGCTGGATGGCATCAGTGACTCGATGTCCATGGATTTGGGTGGACTCCGGGAGCTGGTGATGGACAGGGAGGCTTGGTGTGCTGTGGTTCCTGGGGAACAAAGAGTTGGACATGTTTGAGCGACTGAACTGAACTGATATAGACTTTTGCACACATTATAGATGTATGCCCTATCCGGGTCCTTCTAGGCACAGTGGGCCCCATAATTCTGTAACGCTACACTGAATCGGACACGACTGAAGTGACAGCAACACTGAATAGAACAGCGTAAAATTCTTACCTCAACTGTGTTTTAGATATCACACTTTGGATTTAGGGGATGTATTATTTTTTATATTTCTTTCTTTTTTCTTTTTTTTGCTAGGTTCCTGATGTTTTTTTCTCTTCTTCCTTTTAAAAAATAACCAGTTATTTCTACTTTACAAAATTAATGTGAGAAACGAAAGTACGCCGTGATAACTTTATTAGTAAGTAATATCATGATGCAGTCAGTTTATGTTTTAGTTTATCCTTGGAAAGAACTAAGTTTATGGTCTTTATTTCACATCCCAGCTGTTTGGGAATTACTAAATCCATAGGGAGTTATATGAATTATGTAATTGACATGAATTATTTGAGTTTAAAGAAACACAATTACTCCCCAATATAATGATAGCCAATGCTGGATGAATACACATTCTTCAAGGATTCAGGGTTCCAGAGGTTGGTGGGGCTGTGATGTTTTCTTAGCTTAGTGCTGTTCTAAATTTGTTTCTTCTTTTATAGTTTGTTAGGTGAAAACATGTAATTCTTTAGCATCTTGCCTCACAACTATCTAGCTAAGCCATGGTATAAAGAGAGATTACTTCAAAGATGAAATAAATATTTTTCCCAAAATAATAGGCTTAGGAAATGTTAAACTCATATTTCGTGGTTTTTAATACATTCAGTGCTCTTTCATTCTTTCTTACTTCTTTTTCTTCTTTTAAACATAGTACAAGGAGGTACAAACATAGTATTCCTTGCAGAATAGTTTTGTCCTTTCCTAGTGGGAGAAGGGGAAATAACTTAATTTTACCTTACTGCTCTGGGACTTCCTTTCCTGTTCCCTCAAGATGTCTTGAATTTTGACTTCTCAATCTTTGAAGTCCCAAATTCTGGAATTAAAATATGTATCCAAGAGTGTGGTGTGGTTTTGGTACTTCAGTCTACATGGTAAGACCACCTACAATGAGTGGACATTCCGGCTTTAGAATATTGTGTGGCCTTCAGGGAGTGCATTATGTAATGGATTCATTTTCATAAATAATTCCCAGGACTGTAACTCTGAAGAATAAAAATTATTGTAGGAATTAATGGTATAAATTTCCCTTGGCTCTTAATGTTAGATTCCTATCCAAATCCTGTTTAATTCTTCTAAGAATTCATTTTCATTTGTAGTAGAAAAATCACATGGAATATAAGAGAAACTGTTCCAAAGAGTAACTAAACATGTACTTTTTTTTTTTTTGAGACCTTATCATGTTCCAGGTACTTTTCCTACATAATCTTAAGTTCTTTCCACCGATGTTGCATAACTAACTAGTAGAACCTGGTGTTGAATCAAGGCCTATTGACACCTAGTTTTTTGTTTTTCTTTCCTCTCCATATTCCCTTTGTATCTTAATGACTGTTACAGAATATTCTTGTGCTGTTTTTTCTTCCAGCCGTGTCAAGTTAACTATTATTCTTTTATTCGAAGTAGAATGACACTATAATTTATTCTTTAAAGAAGGACCCTTTCGAGAGTGAGAGGGGGTGCTATTACTTATTCTGGGAAAATAGACTAATCCCAGAATTATCACAGGCAAATTAGAATGTATACATACTTTAATTATAAAAACAAACAAAAACCTCTAAAGCTGGTATGGCTCATTAAGAGGGGATGCTCTCATGATAGAAATTAGTCAAGCAGAACCATGATTCTGCTATTTATTAGCCAATAATTTTTGTGACAATATCTCACCAATATGCCTCAATTTTCTCATATATAAAATAGGAATAATATTGTTAGTACCTATTTTATAAGGCCATTGTTTTAAACAAAGTAATACCTGTATAGCACTAAAAGAGAATAAAACATTTGGTGAGCATTATCTACTTGTATACATAGAGAACTTTGAGCGCCATCCAAACACTTGTCAGATGATAAACATAGCTTTGTTGGTTCTTAGAATTTAAACGTTAGTTTTTGGAAGGTATTACATAGTGAGTTCTCAATAAATGTTAATTAAACGAATGAATGGATGTACTCTTCCAGAGAAATAAAATGTGCTAGCATCAATTTGTGTTACAAGGATAATTTGTATTTTTTTTTAACATTTTTTTTTATTAGTTTTGCCAGACAATGACATGATATCACCATGGGTTTACATGTGCTCCCCCTCCAGAACCCCCCTCCCTCCTCCCTCCCCCCGGGAAATCTCGTTGCACCAGTCCCAAGCATCAATCCTGGGCCGGCTATTGCTTAGACATATGATAATTAACATGTTTCAATGCCATTCTCCCATATCATCCCACCCTTTCCCTCATCCACAGAGGCCCTGAGTCTATTCTATACATCTGCGTTCCTTTTGCTGTCTCGCATGCTGGGTTCTCATTACCGTCTTTCTAAATTCCATATATATGCGTTAATATACTGTATTGTTGTTTTTGCTTCTGGCTTACTTCACTCTGGATAATGGGCTCCAGTTTCGTCCATCTGAGTAGAACTGATTCAAATGAATTTTTCCTTAATGCTGAGTAATATTCCACTGTGTAAATGATAATTTGTATTTTAAAGAAACTGAAAGGAATGGAGATGAGCAGACAGTTTTCGATGGTGGCAGTGGAAGATGGGAGTTTGGGTGGGAGGAATGTTGTCTGCAACTTCATGTGGGAGTTCTAGACATGTTCTCTGGGCTCATAAAACTTCTAGATTTCAGGTGTCATGAATGGGTGGAAGTGAAGAGGCTGTTAGACAAATGTCATTTGCACAAACTTTTTATTGGCATTATATGCTGGGAAAAGAGAAGTAGCTCTGGCATGGTAGGAACATTTGGCTCTTGAAATCAGACTGTCTTTATTAACTTTGAGCAAGTCCCTTGGCAGGCAGACTCAGCTGCTTCACTGGAGAGCTAGGGATAATAATATTTCCTTTATAAGGTTGTTGTAGGATTAGAATAAAGTATGTGTGTGTGTGCATGTGCATATACATGAATATAATGTTTGCTCATAGTAGAAATTCAGCAAATAACAGCTTTATAATTTTTAAGCTGTGGAGTGTTCATTGGAAGGACTGATGTTGAAGCTGAAACTCCAATACTTTGGCCACCTCATGTGAAGAGTTGACTCATTAGAAAAGACCCTGATGCTGGGAAGGATTGGGGGCAGGAGGAGAAGGGGACGACAGAGGATGGAATGGCTGGATGGCATCACCGACTCGATGGGTTTGGGTGGACTTCGGGAGTTGGTGATGGACAGGGAGGCCTGGCGTGCTGTGGTTCATGGGGTCGCAAAGAGTCGGACACGACCGAGCGACTGCACTGAACTGAATTTTTAAGAATCATAAGAACTTCCTGACTCACAGAATTTTAAGTTAAGCGCTTTAAAGCTCTTTGCGACTGTAGAGCGCTTTACAAAGATGTGGCCTGGCTATGAGTGCTGACGTCCTAGTTATGAGCACTGGTCCTTGGGTGTGCTGGTCTTTGGAAACAGCAGTGCTCTGCGTTCATGTGGTCAGAGTTGAGGCTGTGACTGATGTGTTTGCTCCGAGTGTATTGAGGTTAAACTTTAAAGCATACTTACTTTTTAAATTCCCTCAAAAAAATCCCTTAGTGCCCTGAGATCATAGGATATGGGGCTTAAATGGTTTCCAGCTTAATTACAATCTTTGAAAAACCAGTATGACTACACATATTCAACTATCAAACACTGCCACATCAGTTGCCTTTAAGGTGAGAAAAAATGCAATCTTCATGCGTTTACTTGAGCTCCAAGTATCTTATTTGTATTTTTTCTTACAAATTATTCATTCAAACAGATAATAGATACAAAAAAACAGTCATTTCAACTGCATTTTTGAATACATCTTTAAAGTTTTTAACCTTTTTTTTTTTTTTGTTTCCTTTAGAGGCCCTTCTGAGATTCTAATTAATTTTGTAAATATACTTAGGAATATGAACATCAGTTTTTTCTGATATAAAATGGAGATACTACTACTTTATTTGGTTGTTGATTGAGTTAACATTGATAAATGTAATGAGATGCTTAGAAAAGTGCCTTATACCTACAAGTGTGAGATATTATTATTATGAATATGAATAATGATGCATCTTAAATCTTACCATGCTATAAATGACCTTAGGAAGTGATAGTATCATAATAAAATTAATATCATAAAATTATCGTAATAATTGATCAAATTCTACATTTTGCATATATTCTTTTTAGTGGTCTTGGAGGAAATGACTGCAGTGGTTGAGATATTTATTCACTATCATACAGACAGGAAGTGGTAAAATCAGGATACACACACAAGCCTGTGTGGTTTCCACCATGTCGTGTTGATTCCTAGTCTCTAAACTCAGTGATGTCCCAATTCAAGATGTCCTAGTTGACTACTTATAAGCATATATTTTTTAGCCTAATTCTTTCATTTCTTGAGCACCTACTGTATATCAGGCATGTAGGTCCCCAATAATACAGAAGTGGATATAACACTGACTCTATGTTTGGGAAATTCTGTGAGGAAGGAGGACTCCATGCATTTGTATAAATAGCTTCTGCTAGCCTTTTATTTTCAAGGAGATAACTGTTATTGACTGACATAAAATTTGGGGGCTACTTATTTTCTCTGGGTGTGCCATAGATTATTCCACAGTTGCCTAAGAGTTAGATGTAAAAAACACACGAAAATGCAATTACTCATAGCTCTCTATCATTTCTTATTAGAAACATGATGTTCTCTTGGATTCAGTAACTGCCCCAATTTTTCCACCATCCCTTGGCCATTCTAGTATGAATTCACAGGGATGGAAACAAGGGGGAGAGTCTGTTATATTTATGATTTAGCTGTGGTTTCTTTGAGTCACGTTAATGAAACATGCTTTGGAATAGCCAAGCTCAAAGATATGATGAGGCTGCATGGGATGAAGGCCAAGTTGAGTATGTAATATTTTTTCCCCTCAATTTTCATGACTAACAAGTGATAAAATTTCAAGAATTCACTAAATGCTTGGCAGGGTTAATGTACCAATTATGCCACTGGTGACATCAGGGTGCTGGTGCATTAGACACATTTTGTGCAGTAGTTTTATGAGGGCCACTTCCGATGGAGCCTCTTAGAAATGAAGCATCAATGTTCTGCTAAGTGACCGAAGGGTAATTCAGTTATCCTGAGTACTCTTAAACATATTTTCCTAATGGAAATTTTTATTGTGATAAGCATTGAACCACTCAGTTTCATGGCTATCAGATTCCATTTGTCTGAGTGAAAATGCAGATGGTACTGAAAACAGCTGTAATGCCTAATTAGTCTAATGCCACAGTGTGTGACATCAATACAGTGCTTAGGGGGAATTTGATACACTCACCATAAAGCCTGTGAATCTGCTCTTTTACAGACTTGAGGAGGTAAGCCTCTTTTCAATTTAACAGAAAAAATAATCATTCAAAGCAGGATTTGCAAAAGGAATTTTCCTTCATTAGTGAAGATCAGCATTACTTTCCCCACAAATTTTATGAACCTTTAAGGTGAAGAAAGCCATCTGTTTCTCCCCAGAGTAACAGAAAGTTATCATTGTCTGTTCTTCAGGGGAATTAAATAGATTTTTAAAATGCTCAAGCGAGGTCACAGTTTTATGCTCATAGAGTGCTAGAGCTTGTAGATGCTGGCACTTCTGTAGTTTTCAGACAAATGATAAGAACCCAAAGGAACACTTTTAATTCGTAAGCAACTGCATCGCATGGTTCTGTTACTTTGAAATTCTGCCTAACCACGCCCTCCTGCAATCATGTGTCCCCAAACTAATGAGAAATGCAAGATCCTAGTGTTTAAAAAGTGCTGACAAAGACAACAAACCAGGCAAAACATCCAGTCAAATCCATCTTCCTGAGTATTCATGAATTCCAGAATCAAAATATAAGTAAAAGTGATTTAAAAATCATTTTCTCGGTTGGCAGTAATTTCAGGGGGACTGTTGGACTGTGAGGGTATGTGTCACAGTGAAAGCGTTCACATCGTCTGTGTTTCCATGTTGGCGCATCGTGGCCTCTCCACTGCCTCTAATTGTGTTGTATTTGTGAGTCAAACTCCCATTTTTGTCTCAGCAAGCTGCACAATGGAAGCATTTGTTTTCAGTCTCTTGTCACTGCACTGCTTCAGTTCCAAGCCACTGTGTCCACACTCTAACAGAGAGAAAGGAACCTACTTTAGAATGCTTTGAAGGGTCAGCAGAGTTGCTGGATTTGGAGTAAAGCACTGACTTAATTTATGCCAACTGGTTATTTTGAGAGCTTACCTGTTTGTATGTTGTTTCCCAGCCATAGGGGAAGGAACTACAATATACTTTCAAAAATTATTTTTTTTGCCATGGGTAATATGGTTTGAAAAAGTTCTGTTTAGAGCAAAGCCATTTATTCACCAGGGTTATAGTCTCAAGTGCAAGCTGGAATTTCTCCTACATTCCATGTGTTGCCAAGTCCTTTGCTTTGTCTAAGCAAGTAACATTCTGAGAGATAAATCTGTGCATTGGAAAGAAAGTTCAAATTGTTTTCACCAGAATCAAATAAAGAGCAGGAAGAAAAAAGATTGAGGAACTCAGCATGAAGCTTCTCAGCTTGTGGAGACCTCTCTATCTGCCTGGAAAACCCCATGGACGGAGGAGCCTGGTGGGCTGCAGTCCATGGGGTCGGACAGAGTTGGACACGACTGAGCGACTTCGCTTTCACTTTTCACTTTCATGCATTGGAGAAGGCAATGGCAACCCACTCCAGTGTTCTTGCCTGGAGACTCCCAGGGATGGCGGAGCCTGGTGGGCTGCCGTCTATGGGGTCACCCAGAGTCAGACACGACTGAAGTGACTTAGCAGCAGCAGCAGCATCCTTGTAGTAAGGATAAATGAGTATCTGGGTGCTTTTCTTGGCGTGGGTTAAGACAGCAGTTGAGTTCTCATGTAGGGCATCTCAGATGCTGAAAAGGGGTTAAAGAGCTTTCAGCCAAAATTTTTATTGCTGGTATGGGGCTGGTTTGGATGAAAACTATGAATGCTGGGCTTTTTCAGTTGTCACATCTGTTGTCATCAACCTGAGACCTATTAGGGGCTTCCCTCTGTATTCGACCTTGGAATGTTGGCCGTGGCCACTTTCCTGCTCTAAAGACAGCTCCTTCTGACTGGGTCATCACTGGCTTTGTAGTCAAACCGTCCTTTGGAGGAAAGCAAACCCCTTAACTCCAGGTGTGAGGATGCTGACCGAGCACACGTGAACTATATACAGATGTGTCAGTGAAAGTGCAGCCTCTTGTATCCTAGGTGAAGATTGTTCCTCAGTCATGAATTCCTGTTTTCAATTTGTGCTCTCCCACGGGTTCTTTTCCAGGTGGTGATATGACAAGTCTTCTTTCTGTTACAGCCAAAGCTAGAGTCTCCTCTCCTTGAGTTTCTCTGATCACTGGTCACTGAAGAAGGGGCCAGTTCTTTAGGGATTTGGCAGTGAGTATTCAGGGTTTCACTCAAGCAAAACAAAAACTGTATCTGCCTCCAAAAACATTGTATGACTCTGGCTTCTGGAGTTCATCACAGAAATTAATCCCCACTCCTGGCTTTTTCCTTGAGCCTCAAGTTTGTTGACTTAATCTACCAACCCTCTCTTTGTTTGCCCAGTGCCTCTTACTGTGTCTTTGTTTTTGTTACTATTTCTATTTGCCCCTCCTCATTCATAGAAGTTCAAATGGAAAAAATCTTCTGTCTCAAGCAAAAATTATTTGCATACATGATAAAGAAAAGAGGCTGATTTTCTCTAACCTCCTAGAATCAGGCTCTTTATTTTTCATGTTTCAGAAAAGTTTGGAGAGAACTGCTTATCAGAAATCAGTTGACCATTAAAATTCCCTCATCTGTGAAAATGAAGGGATGAGAGCAAAGAATCTCATAAGGTCTTTCTTGTGCCAAAAGTTTCCATGCACTGTGATAATGTGTCTCCTTGTGGGAGAGGACAGATGGATCCTCATCGTCCATACTGCTCATCTTTTTGATCAATGGATTGAACATCTGTTTGGGATTTCTGACACCACTGCACTGCAGTTCCCACTGCTCTCCCTTTCAGCTGGCAGCAACAGAATGCCTCTCCAGAAGGTGTCATGCCTCTTGTTTCTGGAAGAGTTTTTTATTCCTATTATTTCCAAGAATAATACAAGAGATGCATACCTGCAGGCTAAGTCACCTCATTCACGTCTGACTCTGTGTGACCCCATAGACTATAGCCCGCCAGACTCCTCTGTCCAGGGGGATTCTCCAGTCCAGAATACTGGAGTGGGTGGCCATGCCGTCCTCCAGCAGATCTTCCTGACCCGGGGATCGAACCCTTGTCTCTTATGTCTCCTGCTTTGGCAGGCCAATTCTTTAACAGTAGCGCCACCTGGAAAGCCCAATATAAGAGATAGTTTCCACCATATTTCCTTTCTACGACTGGGAAATCTATTTTGGGTAATGGAGAAAAAAGATATATATTCCTCTCAAGTAGCTCAAAAGAACAGAGATTTAATATCTAGTATAGTATTAATATACAAAATGAAATATAAATTTAAAAGGTAAAAATGTAGTTTGGTTTATTTCATCAAGGAAGAAGTGAACCATTTTAAAAAATTACAGACTTTGTTTTTTAGAGTAGTTTTATGTCTACAAAAAAACTGAGCAGATAGTACAGAGAATTTCTGTATTACTCTCTTACCTGTTTCAGCTATTGTTAACATCATACAGTACTGTGGTACATTTGTTATAATTAATAAGAAATGACTATGAATTATAGTTTTTGGTTGTATTATTAATAGAGGAATGGGTCAGGGGATCTTCCCACCAGGGAAGACCAATTATTAGCGATAGGCCATAGTTTACTGGGTCCCCAACCTTGGCTCAGATGGTAAGGAATCTGCCTCCAATGCAGAAGACCTGGGTTCAATCATTGGGTTGGGAAGAACCCTTGAAGAAGGGAATGGCAACCCACAGCAAGGAGATCCAACCAGTCCATCCTAAAGGAAATCAGTCCTGAATATTCATTGGAAGGACTGATGCTGAAGCTGAAACTGCAATACTTTGGCCACCTGATGTGAAGAACTGACTCATTTGCAAAGACCCTAATGCTGGGAAAGACTGAGGGCAGGAGGAGAAGGGGGCGACAGAGGATGAGGTGGTTGGATGGCATCACCGACTCAATGGACATGAGTTTGAGTAAACTCCAGGAGTTGGTGATGGACAGGGAGGCCTGGCGTGCTGCAGTCCATGGGGTCGCAAAAGAGTTGGACATGACTGAGCCACTGAACTGAACCGGACCATCGTCTACATCTTTCTAGCCTCATTGTATCCTGGTTATGGAATTGTGAAGCTTTTCCTGTGGGCATAGGCTTGTTATTTTTATTTAAAATTGAGTGAAAGAAGTATTATGAAGAATTCAGCTGTGTAGTTACTTAAATATCCTGTCACGTATTTTACCATTAGTGAAATTTAGGAAAATAACTTCCTTAACAGAATACAGATGTGACCTTATGATTAGACATACCTTGAGGCATTTGAATATGTTTAAGTACCACATATTTGAGTTTAGCAAAAGGAGTTCTCTTAAATAAAACCCATTGCACAGATTAATGTGTATTTACATATTTTTATTGTCATGCAAAATTATTTTGGGGCTATTTATTTATATATTGCTCCATAAACGTTTTTTTCTAATTTTGTCAGTGAGTATTCACATTACTACTACTTTATGCATGTCATGTACAATTTCCTTCTTCCCTCTCTGGCCCAGGTTTACCAATACCATTTTCTTAGCCATTAGCACAGATGACAGGTTCAGAAACATGATTTTCTTTACAGAATTGGGCATCGAATAGGCACCTAGTAGAGGTAGCTATTTTATTATTATTGAAAGAAAGCATAAGCAACGTGAGAAGTCTATTGCTTCCTTCAAATTTGTTGGATCCACCCCTTGCTTAGTGCTACTTCCTCAGTTCCTGCCATTATTTTCTCTGTTTTTCTTCAGTGAAGAACCCTGAAACTAGAGTGAGCTTTCTCAATGTTGTTTAATTACATCCTTTTTGCCCACACTATAATTTGTTCTCATCTGTGTATCATGATGACTGTAGATTTGCTATCACTATTTTTCGTCCCGCCTCCCTACACGATGATGAGATCTCTGAGGCCGGGACAATATCTCATTCACTTTGAATGGCAGCCCTAGTACATTGCAGACTGAGAAACCATGCGTTAAATGAATAAACGAATGAGTTTAACCATATTTGGAGGATATCTAGTGGACATCTTCATGCATTGACTAAAACATTAATGTTTGTTTTTGTTTTATTGCCCACCTTTCCTAAGCCTCTAAAACATCTTGATGAACATTTTCAAACAGGGATCAAAGTAAGGAGAATACTATAATGAATCCCCATGTATCCAGTCAGCTTAAAAATCAACATCACTTTGCTAATTTTGTGCTTGATTTTGCTGGAGTATTTCAAAGAGAACACCAGGGGCTTCCCTGGCAGTCCAGTGGTTGAGACTTCACCTTCCATTGCTGGAGGTGTGTGTTTGATCTCTGGTCAGGGAGCTGGGATCCCACATGCCTCATGACCAAAAAGCCAAAACATAGAACAGAGACAGTGTTGTAATAAATTTAATAAGGACTTTAAAAATGGCCCATATCAAAAATTTTAAAAAGGAAAAGCCCCAGACATCAGGTCATTTCACTTGTAAATATTTCCGTATGCCTCTTCCAGGTAAGTTCTTTTTTTTTTTTTTCCCTCACCATGCCATTATCACAGCGCTTTAATATAACTTAATACCAAATATCTAATATTCATCCTTCACTGATAACCCCAAATCTCTCTTTTTTATGGTTGATGTGTTCAAATCAACCCAGATAAGACTTGTATGTTACATTTGGTTTTTATGAGGTCTTGTTTAATCTTCACTTATAGAGGAGTGTGATTTATGTCAGGTCAGTTCAGTTCAATCGCTCAGTCATGTCCGACTCTTTGCAACCCCAAGGACTGCAGCACACTGGCCTCCCTGTCCATCACCAACTCCCAAAGTTTACTCAAACTCCTGTCCATTGAGTCGGTGATGCCATCCAGCCATCTCATCCTCTGTCATCCGTTCTCCTCCTGCCTTCAATCTTTCCCAGCATCAGAGTCTTTTCAAATGAGTCAGTACTTCACATCAGGCGACCAAAGTTTTGGAGTTTCAGCTTCAGCATCAGTTCTTCCAATGAGTATTCAGGACTGATGATGGACTGGTTGGATCTCCTTGCAGTCCAAGGCACTCTCAAGAGTCTTTTCTAACACCACAGTTCAAGCATCAATTCTTCCATGCTTAGCTTTCTTTATAGTTCCAACTCTCACATCTGTGCATGACTATTGGAAAAACCAAAGCTTTGACTAGACGGATCTTTGTTGGCAAAGTAATGTCTCTGCTTTTCAATATGCTGTCTAGGTTGGTCATAACTTTTCTTCCAAGGAGCAAGTGTCTTTTAATTTCATGGCTGCCATCACCATCTGCAGTGATTCTGGAGCCCCCAAAAATAAAGTCTGACAGTGTTTCCACTGTTTTCCCATCTATGTTCCATGAGGTGATGGGACTGAATGCCATGATCTTAGTTTTCTGATTGTTGAGTTTTAAGCCAATATTTGCACTCTCCTCTTTTCACTTTCATCAAGAGGCTCTTTAGTTCCTCTTCACTTTTTGCCAAAAAGGTGGTATCATCTGCATATCTGAGGTCATTGATATTTTTCCCGGCAATCTTGATTCCAGCTTGTGCTTCTTCCAGCCCAGCATTTCTCATGATGTACTCTGCATATAAGTTAAATAAGCAGGGTGACAATATACAGCCTTGACATACTCCTTTTCCTATTTGGAACCAGTCTATTGTTCCATGTCCAGTTCTGACTATTGCTTCCTGACCTGTATACAAAGGCAGGTTAGGTGGTCTCTTTCAGAATTGTCCACAGTTTGTTGTGATCCACACAGTCAAAGGCTTTGGTAAAGTCAATAAAGCAGAAGTGGATGTTCTTCTGGAACTCTCTCACTTTTTTGATGATCCAATGGATGTTGGCAATTTGATCTTTGGTTCCTCTGGCTTTTCCAAATCCCGCTTGAACATCTGCAAGTTCACAGTTCACGTACTGTTGAAGCCTGGCTTGGAGGTTTTTGAGCATTACTTTACTAGTGTGTGAGATGAGTACAATTGTTTGGAAGTTTCAGCATTCTTTGGCGTTGCCTTTCTTTGGGATTGGAATGAAAACTGACCTTTTCTAGTCCTGTGGCCACTGCTGAGTTTTCCAAATTTGCTGGCATATCGATTTATGTCAAAGATAGGTAAATGATGCTCTGCATAAAAAGTGTATTTCTGCTTCGAGTTTTCTCTGCTCTACTTAAACATTTAATAACAATAGGCCTAGAATTAGCCCTTTACATGATTGAGCATTCTGACTCAGGCATGCATTCGTTCAATAAATATTTACGAAATGCCTATTCAGTGTTAAGCACAGACGTTCATCAATTAAAGTAGCAACAGCAATCCCTACCTCATGGACCTTACATTCTGGTGGCCAGAGCTTCTGGAAGTGATAGCCCTAGACTTGACCTGGAGGGAAGAAAGGCACGTTTACCAAGAAGTCCAGAATATTTGACTGATGTAGATTTAGCGTTTAGGAACTAAGATGTTATTAAGCTTTGAAGTGTTTTGCAGTTGACAGGTCCTTACAGCATTATTATCATAGTAGTTACTTATCTCTAACCCTCATGCAAGCTTCCTGCCTAGTTACTAGATGAATCTCCTTAAGACTCTATTTTGATCATGTCATTTCCTTACTGAGAAACCTGAAGTATGATGCATCATATTCTATCAATAAAGGTCAAACTGCATAGCTGGACACCTAAGACCCTGAAGTGCAACCTTAACTTAGGTTTTCAATTTTATCTTTCTATTTTGTTAGCTGTACTGCAGCTAGTAGTAACTCTAAGGTCTCTTCAACTTGTCTTGAATATCTGCTATATATCTTTTTTGTTGTTGGTTGCTCAGTTGTGTCTCACTCTTTTGCAATCCCGTGGACTGTAGCCTGCCAGGCTCCCCTGTCCATGGGATTTTCCAGGCAAGAATACTGGAGTGGGTTGCCATTTCCTTCTCCAGGGGATCTCCCTGACCCAGGGATTGAACCTGGGTCTCCTGTGTTGGCAGGCGGATTCTCTATGATGGAGCCACTTGGGACGCCTCTGTGCATCTTTGTGTGTTAGTTGCTCAGCCGTGTCCAACTCTTGTGACCCCATGGACTGTAGCCCACCAGGCTCCTCTGTCCGTAGAATTCTCCAGGCAAGAATACTGCAGTGGGTTGCCGTTTCCTCCTGCAGGGGATCTTCCTGACCCAGAAATTGAACCTTGATCTCCTGAGTTACAAGCGGATTCTTTACCATCTGAGCCAGCAGGGAACTTTAGGCCAAGAGTAACGCATCACATGTTACATTTTTCTTTGGGTCTTTCTCTTCCCTCCCATCTCCTTCTCTCCAGTTCTTTTTTCTGTTTTCTCCTCTTAATTACTTCAAAGTTCAGCTTCATCACCTCAGTACAAATCACACACCAGCAAGCCATTTATTGCCTGGTCCACCAGTGGTGATGGTGGTTTAGTCACTAAGTTGTGTTCGACTCTTTGAGACCCCATGGACTGTAGCCCGCCAAGCTCCTCTGTCCATGGGTTTTCCCAGGGAAGAATACTGGAGTGGGTTGCCATTTCCTTCTCCAGGGGATCTTCCTGACTTAGGATCAAACCAGGGTCTCCTGCATTGGCAGGTAAATTCTTCACTGCTGAGCTACTAGAAAAGCCCACCAATATGTCACTTAATTTACCTTGCCTTCATTTATAACCAACTGTGGCTAAGACCTAGGCTTTATAAATCAGAGACCTGGATTTGATATTCAGTCTAATCACTTATTAGCAGTACAGTCTTGGGCACGTCCTTTTATTTCTCATCTTTCTCTTCCCTTGTCTTAGAATATAAATATAAGATGATTCATGGAGTTGTTTTGAATAATTGCTTAGATAATGTGTGTAGTCAATGTAATTTTTGGTACTTGGAAAATTCTATAGACTCTATTATTATCAAAATAATTTTAGAAGTAATTCTATAAGTTATTGTTATTATTAATTTTTGCTTAATTACATCATCTCTAGCTAGGCTGAATGGCCTTTAAATAGTGCCTAGTATACTGTTGATACTGCATATCATTTTATGGGCAGTCATTTTTTCAGGTTTCTGACCTACCACTCTAACCCTGGGGTTCCTACATAGTCATCTAAATATTGATCCACCTGTCCAGATATTGTTTTTAGTGGTCAGTTGTGAATTGACAACTACAGTGTATGAACAGAAATATACATTGTGAAAAATAACTAGAACATGAAGGAAAACAACTGTACCTATTTTTCCTATTTAAGGAGTTATTAAAATGAGGTAAAAAGATTAAATTAGTGAGTCTTTGTTTTTACGTGGGGTTTTCTATTAAGTTTATGGAGGAAAGAGATGTTGAGAAATTGATGCTGAGAGATTCTGTCTTGTTAATATTTTATTTGTTGCAAATGGTTTTCCAAGTTGTTTCCTTGCCAACCTCAAAGCAAAATAGTCTGCCTTGAAAGAAGAGAAATCAGAGTGTGATATATTTCACTGCAGGAAGCTATTCACAGTCAGTGGCCAAGAGAATCCAGTTGAACTGTGTATCTGGAAGAGGCTGAGAAAGTGCATTTTAAACTCTGTTAAGCACAAGACACTGCCTCATTAAGCGAGGAGAGTTACAGGCTCACAGTGAAAGGGAAAGCACATAAATTGCTTTTGATTTCCTTGGAGAAGAATAAACACGTATGCAAAGGCCCAGACACTGGTTTTCGGTTTCAAAAGGAAATAGGCGTGTTCTTGTCAGTGGAGTTCAAACTATTCAAAGACTCGATGGAACAGCCCATCGGGAGCTAGATGCAAGGACTTCAAGCTCTGTGTTGGTGACAGTCTCTTGAAATTGGGACGAAAGTGAAAAGTAGTTGAGTTCAACCAGTTGTGTCAGATGGAACACTTTGCTCAGTGTGTGGTGTACCACATTGGTTTTTCTGTTGTGTGAAAAGGTCCTTGTGAGTACATTCATGAGTATTAAGAGCTGGAAAGCAACCCAACCCACAATTACTACTCTGTGATGTTATTGGCTATTTGTCTTGAACTTTAATTGGACAAGGTTTCTGTGAACTTGTTTTCTTCTTTTGATACCTGGAGACGATGTTTTTCTTCTTTTGATTGGCCTTTTCCATGGAAACATCTTATGAATGCTTAAATGTTGTACTTTCTAAATTGGTGCTAAGGCACAGAGAGGATTGTTTACCACAGACAAAGTGGACTAGAGAAGACTTTTTCTAAATAGCATTATGCCAACTTTTATCTCTATGATTACATACATGATTTAAAGCAATTTGAAGTGATTGTTCTGGTTTAAGTGTCTGAATAACTCTGTATGATTTTGTCAGCTCCTAAAATGATTGTGTGAGTGCAGACACTGCATCTGTTGAAACTTTAATCTTTTAATCTAGACATTATTATTAATTATGATGTCACTCAGTCATGTTTGACTCTTTGTGACCCAGGAACTATACATACAGTCCATTCAATTCTCCAGGCCAGAATACTGGAGTGGATAGTCTTTCCTTTCTCCAAGGGATCTTCCCAACCCAGGGATTGAACTCAGGTCTCCCTTATTGCAGGCGGATTCTTTACCAGCTGAGCCACAAGGGAAGCCCTAGTCTAGACATAGGGTAGATGAAATAAATAGTGCAGGGAAGGAAAATGGTGGCCATCTGATACTGTATGTATCAGAGAAGGCTCTTATTGGAAGTTTTAAAGAGCCTCCTGAGAAAGGGAAGAGTGATACTGCCTTGACTCAATAATGGCTCTAGAATAGCTTGTAAGTAGGAAGGCTTGTTAAAACATATTATTGGGCCCATTTCCCAAATTTCTAATTCAGAAGACCTAGGGTGGGGCCCAAGATTGTGCATCTCAGTTCCTAGGTGATGCTGACATACTGCTGGTCCAGAGATCACTGAAGTAAGGTAATGATTCTTGCCTTATTCTCTCGAACTTTAATATGCAGAAAGATTACATGCGAAGGTTGTAAAAAGTTTCTAAGCCTTAAAAAAAATTATACTGGAGTGAGACTCAAGGCTCTGTGATTTTAAAGAAAGCCTTTAGTGATTCTGTTCAGTGATTCTGTAATTGATTCTATTTGGCAGTTCTGTAATTGGTCCAGGGACGCCAGTCTGTGGGCTCCATGCCGTTGGAACGTCACTAACCCCTTAGTACTTGGGTCCTTCATGTGTTCCTAACTGTTTATAGCTCAACTGTCAGTTAAAGGATGTTAGAGCTCTAAAATGCCTTGAAGAGTAAGAGATAATAAAATGAGAGGGAGGAGGGAGGGGGGAGGGAGGGGTTTCTGGAGGGGGAGCATATGTAAACCAATGGTGATATCATGGCATTGTATGACAAAAACAATAAAAGGGAGGGAAAAGAAATAAAATGAAAACATTACAGTATTTGTTTTACAATATTTTAATGGTTTAATGACACAATAGGCCAAATCGCATTTGATAAAAATATGATATATTGTGATATAATGTGATGAGCATTTAGCAAAACCTGATATAACAAGACTTTGGCATGAAAAAGTTGCCTAATCTCCTGATATCAAGTAAAATATAAATACATTTTTTGAAGGAGGCAACAAAATATAACAAAAGACTTTGTAGATGGGCAGCTCCTGACTTCAGCCTTCAGAGCCTAGGCTTATTATTTAACCTTCTCTGCTCTGTGAAAGGGATTTAGTAATTCCTGTCTTCCTGTCAACCCCTGTTGGGCTTCCTTGGTGGTTCAACGGTAAAAAATCCTCCTGCCAACGCAGGAGATGCAGGTTCAATTGTTGCAGCAGGAAGATCCTCTGAAGAAGGAAATGGCAACCCACTCTAGTATTCTTGCCTGGGAAATCTCATGGACAGAGAAGCCTGGCAAGCTACAGTCCATGAGGTCGCCAAAGAGTCAGACACGACTGAATGACTAAACACCAGTCTTATATGTTACAAAGAATAAATAGATGATACATAAAGAGACATACTGTAGATATTTAATAAATGGTAATTATAAGGGAAGAGGAAATGACAGGACACAGGCATCTCTCATTTCAGTTTTTCTCACTGCATTTTAGCTGTGAGACAGGAGTTGCCTGTTCAGCTTAACATTCCTTGGCTAACAATTTCAGCCAATGCTTTTGTGTGAATTTTAGGCTGAATCTGCAAGTAAACATCATTCCTCAAGTTTCTTTCATGTAAGAATTGTAAATGTAAAAGCTTGAAGATATAAAACTAAGAAAATTTAAAACTGATTTTGGATATGATATAATAGAAAGCATATCTTTCTTTGATTAAATAGATATATGGTAGATGCATATTTTCTGGAATGCTAAAAAACATTTAAACAAATAAAATGAGTTTGTATATTTTAATATTGGCATGGCTAAGACCCATGAGGCCAAAAGCAATGTTATATAATAATATATAATATTTATGAAAGTAGCTATATGTATGTATATAAAGGGATTCTGGGAGTAGTCTGTCTCCTGTTAAGCCTGGTTATTCCAAGAAAATTTTCTCTTTCCTGTCATATGCTTTGTGCATAGCATGTTCTTTGTACTTTTTATGATTCCGTTTTTTTTTTAATGTAAAGGAATAGGAAGCATTCAGCCAGAATTCTTTTTTAATTTTTATTTTTTAAAATCACACCTTGTGGCATGCAGGACCTTAGTTCCCTGACCATGGATTGAACCTGTGCCCCTGGCAGTGGAAATGTGGAAGGAACTTAACCACTGGACTGCCATGGAAGTTCCTCAGCCAGGATCTTGAAGAGATTTTAATGAAGAGATAGTTTAAGAAGAATTGAGTCAGGTTAAGGGAACCATCAATGGGTGGTGAGGTATTGTGGGGGCAACCACCATCACTCTCAGGTTAGACCCAAAAGACTGAAGTATGGAAACTGTGTTACTTGAATGTAGAAGAGGGACTCTCTGATGGAATCTGTTGGTGCTAGAAAAATGCAGCTCTTGCCTGGATGTCAAAGCAGGAAGGGAACATGAAGAATACATATGTTAACATCTCACCTATCCCACTCTGGGATCTGTTGCTGGAGTGTCGTACTGAGCAAATACAAATGGGAGTCAGCTGGTAGGAGAGCTTGTGTGACACAGTGTGGGATCAACCTCATAGAATGAGAGTAGGGTAGAGAAGAAAAGTGAACAGATGGGAGCTCAGGGGTGCCTAGAAAATAACCAGTGCAAGCAGTTATTTCTTTTGTAATAAATTTTTAAAAAATGAATTATCTTGAGATGAAATATGGAGACAGGAAGAGGAGATAAATTTTTCTAAGTATGTAAAGAGGAATAGCAAGGAATTTGGTCTCTTTGTAGGATGAATAAAGGGGAATTAATAATAATGTTGGAAAAGGTATTTTGAGTCAGATAGATGATAAGTAGTTTTTAATGACAGTTTCAGCATTATGGACATTATTCAGTGGATTTTAAAATTAATTAGAAAAAGTGCATTCTTGATTATTTCAATTAAAAAGAAATCTGTAGAATATTATGGAAACCCAGATATTAGTAGGAAAAAGTAATGAAAACATAAGATAGGACAGAGAACATTGTTAGAGTAGAGAGAACACTGACTAAGGATCAATGTTAATTGATTTATTCTATGGATCAGTGTTGACTATTACCATGAACTTGTTCAGTATAGACTTGACTTCATTCCTCATGCAAAGAGGTATTTCACATGGCTATTGTGAAATTAAATGAATAAACATATAAAATGCTTGGGATTAGGTCTAGATATGGTCTTCTGTTATTGGATGATGATACCCACCCGTTTTTGAGTGTAAAATTTATGCCAGATGCATACTATCTCCTATGTCTAAGCCCCCAACTAACCTCATTTCAGGAGAACTCAGGCTCAGAGTTAAGCCATTTGCAAAGGGCATATTGTTAGCAAGTGGCCAGGTCAGACCTTGAGACCAGACCAATAAGATCCCAAAGCCAGGCTCTCCCTATTATATCACAGTTCCCATGCTTTGGCCTTTTCTCCCATAAGGCACACATACACTTAACGTAGCTTTCTAAGAAAAGCCAAACCACATAATTGTGTAGTAAGTTTTATCTGAAAATTTGATCAGTAGAATTATTTAGGCTGGTACTTATAGGCTCCTAATGAAAAGGTATAAAATGTTTGAATAGTATGTGGGAGGCAGCATAGTTTATAAGGTATAAAAATATTTGAATATTATGTGGGAGGCAATGTAGTTTATAACTAGAAGGACACACTAAAATCAAAGCCTGTTTTGGAGGTGCATCTCAGTAAGTCATGTTAATCGTCCTCACCATCATGAGCTGCAGATTGTTCTGAATACCTTTGTCTAATTATATTAGCTTCTCCAATGGGAATACCCAGGAAGAACTTGTGAATTTTTCTTATGGTTTTAAAAGCTGTGATGTAATTAGAGAACTGTTAAAAACTTTGAGGAGCCAATGAACTTTCTAAAGAGCATAAACACAAAACAAAAGTGTATGAGATAATAGTAGTAATGTATGTCAAGGAGAAAATGTAATGAGAAAGCAGTTCCTTTTGAAAATTGCAAGAAAAAGTATTAAGTACTTCAGAATGAGCTTAGCAAAGGGTGTACCTACACTATGCAAAGAATACTGAAACTCTTTTGGGAGATGAAAAGGGAGATTTGAATAAGGGATGGATCACATGGCAAATAATTGTTAGGATGTCAGTTCTGATCAAGTCTATTTATAGACTAAATGCAGTCCTAATAAGCCTAGTTGGAACTTAAGGATTTAAACTCTCAACAAATTGCTACTCTGCTTCAGTTGGAAAAGACATAAAGGCATGAATATAAAAGTATATTTTGAAACAATAATGGAGAAGGATATATCCTACCTGATGTAGGGACACGTAAATCAGCAAAAGTTAGGACCAAAGTGAAAAGAGATTAACAAACGTATATACACACATACTTAAATGATAATTTCTAGAAATTTGACCATTTTTCGTTAAGAAGATAATGACCATTTAAATAGCACTGCAGTGCACACACTTGCAGATGTTAAAATGACATGTATGAACAGTAGTTAGAAACATGGAGGATAATTATAAGTGTCAATAATGGGTAAAAAATGAATATAGTATTTTGTAATTATAGTGTATTATATGTTCTCAATTTAAAGAGGAACATATTCATGCCTGTTTAAATGAATACCTGTTTAAATGAGTACCTAGTCATATTTGTAGGTTTAAAGAGAAAGAACATGAATAAGTAAACCTGTTGACTTCAGACAGTGGAATAAGAATAATTTCTGTTGTTCCTAAAATTGTCATATTGTTTTTATAATGTTTTAATAACTTAGAAGTTTTAGTATAGATTATGTAAACTTTTATATCAATTAAGATCAGTCGCTCAGTCATGTCCGACTCTTTGCGACCCCATGAATCGCAGCACGCCAGACCTCCCTGTCCATCACCAACTCCCAGAGTCCACTCAAACCAATGTCCATTGAGTCGGTGATGCCATCCAACCATCTCATCCTCTGTCGTCCCCTTCTCCTCCCACCCCCAATCCTTCCCAGCATCAGGGTCTTTTCCAATGAGTCAACTCTGCAAGAGATGGCCAAAGTATCGGAGTTTCAGCTTCAACATCAGTCCTTCCAGGAACACCCAGGACTGATCTCCTTTAGGATGGACTGGTTGGATCTCCTTGCAGTCCAAGGGACTCTCAAGAGTCTTCTCCAACACCACAGTTCAAAAGCATCAATTCTTCGTTGCTCAGCTTTCTTTATAGTCCAACTCTCACATCCATACATGACCATTGGAAAAACCATAGCATTGACTAGATGGACCTTTGTTGGCAAAGTAATGTCTCTACTTTTTAATATTCTATCTACATTGGTCATAACTTTCCTTCCCAGAGGTAAGCGTCTTTTAATTTCAAGGCTGCAATCACCCTCTGCAGTGATATTGGAACCCAAAAAAATAAAATCTGACTTTATTTTTCTCTGTCTATTCCCCATGAAGTGATGGGAGCAGATGCCATGATCTTAGTTTTCTGAATGTTGAGCTTTAAGCCACCTTTTTTACTCTCCTCTTTCACTTTCATCAAGAGGCTTTTTAGTTCCTCTTCACTTTTTTCCATAAGGGTGGTGTCATCTGCATGTCTGAGGTTATTGATATTTCTCCCAGCAATCTTCATTCCAGCTTGTGCTTCTTCCAGCCCAGTGTTTCTCATGATGTACTCTGCATATAAGTTAAATAAGCAGGGTGACCATATACAGCCTTGACGTACTCCTTTTCCTATTTGGAACCAGTCTGTTGTTCTATGTCCAGCTCTAACTGTTGCTTTCTGACCTGCATACAGGCTTCTCAAGAGACAGGTCAGGTGGTCTGGTATTCCCATCTCTTTAAGAATTTTCCACAGTTTGTTGTGATCCACACAGTCAAAGGCTTGGCATAGTCAAGAAAGCAGAAGTAGATGTTTTTCTGGAACTCTCTTGGTTTTTTGATGAGCCAGTGGATGTTGGCCATTTGATCTCTGGTTCCTCTGCCTTTTCTAAAACCAGCTTGAACAGCTGGAAGTTCATGGTTCACATACTGTTGAAGCCGAGCTTGGAGAATTTTGAGCACCACTTTACTAGCGTGTGAGATGAGTACAATTGTGTGGCAGTTTGAACATTCTTTGGCATTGCCTTTCTTTGGGATAGGAATGAAAACTGGTCTTTTCAAGTCCTGTGGCCGTTGCTGAGTTTTCCAAATTTGCTGACATATTGAGTGTAGCACTTTCACAGCATCATCTTTCAGTATTTGAAATAGCTCAACTGGAATTCCATCACCTCCACTAGCTTTGTTCGTAGTGATGCTTTCTAAGGCCCATTTGACTTCACATTCCAGGATGTCTGGCTCTAGGTGACTAATCACACCATTGTGATTATCTGGGTTGTGAAGGTCTTTTTTGTACAGTTCTTCTGTGTATTCTTGCCACCTCTTCTTAATATCTTCTGCTTCTGTTAGGTCCATACCATTTCTGTTCTTTATGGAGCCCATCTTTGCATGAATTGTTCGCTTGGTATCTCTAATTTTCTTGAAGAGATCTCTAGTCTTTCCCATCCTGTTGTTTTCCTCTATTTCTTTGCATTGATCGCTGAGGAAGGCTTTCTTATTTCTCCTTGCTACTCTCTGGAACTCTGCATTCAAATGGGTGTATCTTTCCTTCTCTCCTTTTCTTTTCACTTCTCTTCTTTTCACAGCTATTTGTAAGGCCTCCTCAGACATCCATTTTGCTTTTTTGCATTTCTTTTCCATGGGATGGCCCTAATCCCTGTCTCTTGTTCAAGGTCACGAACCTCTGTCCATAGTTCATCAGGCACTCTGTCTATCAGATCTAGTCCCTTAAATCTATTTCTCACTTCCACTGTATCACAAGGGATTTGATTTAGGTCATACCTGAATGGTCTAGTGGTTTTCCCTACTTTCTTTAATTTAAGTCTGAATTGGCAATAAGGAGTTCATGATCTGAGCCATAGTCAGCTCCCAGTCTTGTTTTTGCTGACTGTATAGAGCTTCTCCATCTTTGGCTGCAAAGAATATAATCAGTCTGATTTCGGTGTTGGCCATCTGGTGATGTCCATGTGTAGACTCTCTTCTTGTCGGAAGAAGGTGTTTGCTATGCCCAGTGTGGTCTCTTGGCAAAATTCTATTACCCTTTGCCTTGCTTCATTCTGTACTTCAAGGCCAAATTTGCCTATTACTTCAGGTGTTTCCTGACTTCCTACTTTTGCATTCCAGTCTCTATAATGAACATCTTCTTGGGTGTTAGTTCTAGACGATTTCATAGGTCTTCATAGAACTATTTAACTTCAGCTTCTTCAGCATTACTGCTTGGGGATAGACTTGGATTACTGTAATATTGAATGGTTTGCCCTGGAAACTAACAGAGATCATTCTGTTGTTTTTGAGATTGAATCTAAGTGCTGCATTTTGGACTCTTTTGTTGACCATGATGGCTACTCCATTTCTTCTAAGGGATTCCTGCCCACAGTAGTAGATATAATGGTCATCTGAGTTAAATTCACATAGACTATGACTAAAGCATCAGCTGAAGCATATTGGCTAAATAATGTTTGTCATACTAAATGTGAACCAATAAAAAATAATTCGGAAGTATGAACACAGAATTTAGTTTTGTTCTCAATTATCTTGACCATCTCAAATCTACTAATGTTGTTTAAAGTTCTTTATAATTAGATGAACATTTTCATAATTTTTAAAATTTGTTTTGCTTACTTTTCTGAGCTCTTGAAAGATTTACATATTTTTGGCTGCTCTTTTGTATTTCTAATGGAGTGCAATTTTCTTATTAGCAAATTTATCAATGCCTGCTACAAAACTTATTTTATTAGAAATGTGAAAGCTGTTCCTGAAAATAAATTGGAATGATTTTAATCTTATGTTTTCTTTTTTGTTCTTTTAGGTAAGTAACTGAACAGGGACATGAAGAACTGACATTTCAAATGACAACCATGTTGCAAAAGGTACTTTTGATATTTTTAATTTTACTTTCGAAGGAATACTATAAAAAGACACAGAGGTTGAAATGTGTAAGTTCTACTTTGGTAAACATTTTTGTGTGTGTTTGTAAATAGATTTAAAAGGCTTCCCAGGTGACACAGTGGTAAAGAATCTGCCTGCTAATTCAGGAGACCCAGGTTTGATCCCTGAGTCAGGAAGATCCCTTGGAGTAGGAAATGGCAACCCACTCCACTATTTTTGCCTGGAAAATTCCATGGACAGAGGAAGCTAGCCATGGGGTTGCAAAGAGTAGGACACAACTGAGCATGCGTGCCAATGCAGAACAGATTTAAAGATGTTATAATTTAACATTTATACATTTTAATTATGTTTAATGTTTAAACATTTTAATTATGAGAAATGCAATACGATAGGGCTTTTCTTTCTGAGTCTGGGAAATTATTGTCAGTATTATTTAGGATTGGAAAGATAAGTAAATTGATCACTTTATCTTATATTCATTAGTAGAATGAAGAGATGGTGGAAAGAAATTAGATACAATGGACAAAGTGAATACATTGGGATTTGTGCATCAAAATTGTCTGTTTTTCTTCAAGGGCTTATGGTTTGTTTTCTGTTATCAAAAAATTATATTCAGAATTGCTCATAAAATTGATTGCTCTAAGTTTGTTCGTAAGGCAATTTGATTTTGGATAATTCAAATAGATTGCATCAGTGTGGAGAATTTTCCAGATTTTGTTTACATGAAAACATTTTTAATAGATCAAGAAGGAAATAATGCACTTAAATAATAGAATATGAAAGTTTTAAATATCTGTCACATGCATGATTTGGGGGAATCCAATTCCTTTTTGAAGTTATGAACCTTGTTTAGAAGAATCTATTTTCTAGAAGGCATCTTTAAAACCATGATGTCTGGTTACAAGGGAAACAATTGCATTAGGAACTATTAGATGAGCTATGTGACTCCATCAGTGTTGGCAATTATGCAAAGACCTGTCACATTTAGATGCAATGAAGCATGTATTGTCCCTTTATACTAAATTAAAAATTCACTCCAGTAAATAGAAGATATATGAGAATACTAAAAGAGGAGAAATCAGCTTATAAAACCACAATTTAATGTGGTTTAATAATTTAATATTGTCTGTATAAAACCACAATTTAAAAAACTTTTTAGTTTTGCTGAAGGACCTTACAAAACCCAGAGCAAGTGCTCTGAAGAGGCTTAATTTGAAGCTAAGTTTAAAAATAGTTAGGGAAATAGCTTTACATCAAAAAGTTTATTCTTTTCCAATGATGATCATTTAATTAGCAAGAATTTTCTCTACCTTGTGGCTATTTTTTGAATGTCAAATGAGAACTAGGCAACTTTATTAATACTGATAATGAGAGAGCCCTAATTAGCTTAGGCTGTTTTTAGACAAGGCAGCTATTACCCTGTCTTATTATATTAATATATTATGATACAATTTGCTTCACTTGAAATACCAGTGACATTTCCAAGCTTAAATGCTAAGCTGGCAGTTGGATAGACAGATGAGTCTTAGAAGCTCAGAGCAAAGATCTATGGTAGATTTTGGAAACTATTGTCTCACAGTTGGTAACTCAGACTTTGGGAATAAATGAGACCAATTTAGTAGAGATTATAGTATGATGAAGAACAGAGGTCCAAGTCCAGTACTTGAAGAAAAGGAGAGAATGGTGAGACAGGTCAAGGAAGATGAAGACTTTGATCAACCCACTGGATTTTTCCACATAAACGTCCTTAGTGACTTTGGCAAGGGAAACTTTTGTGGAATGGTGGGGACATATGCCATATTGGAGTGGTTTCAAGAATAAATATGAGGTAAGGAGATAACGTTGGCAAGAAGGTAGTTCTTATGACAATTTTGTCTTGAATAAAAGTAAAGAGAATCCAGTAGCTGAAATGAGATAGTGGGATGATAGGGTTTCAAACAGGTTTTAATGTAAATGGAAACAGTGAAGAAAAGGGGATAGGTTTAAGGTATGAGAAGGAAGGAAGGGGTGGAGTAGCCTTGCAGGGAGGAGGATTACCCATAACTGATGGGAGGAATCCAGCTCACATAACTAAGGCAGCGACAGTAGAATATGTACAGACACAGACAGGCCGATAGACTTGGTAGAGGATGTTTAGGGGACTGTCAACAAAGATTTCTGTTTTCTCTATGAAGAGGGTGTGGCCAGAGTAGTTAATAGGGATTTGAGGAAAGAAGAAAAGTTTGAAGTAGTGTTTGTGGAGAAAAGGAGAGGGAAAATTGCATTGGGTTGGTATCAATGACTGGAAATTAGTAGTGTAATCAAATTCCCTAAATGTTATCAGTGGACTAAAGTTTCCAATCTGATTACAATTCTCAGCTGACCACTGTAGATCACGACAAGCCTTAGGTGGTAGGAAGATTTATTTAAATCTAATATATAATGTCCTCCTCCCAAAGAATTAAAATAGAGGCATATTTGAAGACATTGATCTAAGTGTAGTGTTTTCCCTTAAATTGCATGAACATATGTGTGTTTATAAGTGAATTATGTGTTGAGTATTTCTTTCTAAAAATCAGAAATCTGAGATATTTAGCTTGGAGGAAAGGGATAAAAGAAGTTATTAAGTATTCTTTCCTCAGGTACTCATTTTTGATGTGTATCTCCTAATGATGGTGTTTTTATGGCAAAATTTAAGAACACTGTTTAACCAGATGGTTTTTTTTTTTTAATCCAAAACTTTTGTCTTGTTTGCCGTGACTCGAGAGAGCCTGCTGTCTGAAGCTACTTAGGCATTTTCTTCCTACTCTGGCATGAGTCCTCTCCACGGTAGAGTTAGACTGTGGAAGTATTAAACAGGCCCAAAGATGAAAGACTTCAGTTTGTTGACTTTGAATTGTGAGAATGTTAATATGTCCATTTAATGAGAAAGCTCTAAATTTCTATTTCCCATTTTGGTTCTTTTGAGTGTTTACTTGAGAGTGTAGAGCTTTTTATAAAACTGAAAAGAGCTCTAGTTGAGGCACTGTCAAATGTTGTTTTAGCTGCAAAACCACACTGAAAAATAAAATCTGTGTAAATAAAGATAAAAAGAGAAGTATTCTGGTTCCAGTAGGCATGGGGGAGCTGAACCCAATTGCTCTGGTCAGCTCTTTCCCCTCTGTCCTCATCCACTTTTGTGTAAATCCCCAGAGATATCACCATTGACCATTGTTTGAAAAGTTGCAATTGTTTGAAAATTACAATTCTAGGTGGTCCACAGCCATACTGAATTTCACTGAAATATAAAGTTCTTAAGATAAACTAACTGACTTGAAGATAGTTTTTCTCTCTCCAATAGGCAGGTTAGTGTTTACTTTGACGTTATTACTTTGTTAGTGCATAATTATCTTATATGGGTAATTTTAGTGATAATAGATACTGATTTTGGCCAAAGAAACTCCCTAAAAACCATTGCTACCTATGTGCAAATCTGAAGTTTGAAAAGCCAGGCACTTAATTTAAGTTTGTACATGGGGACCCTTTTACTAAGTTCGGGAGTAGTCATCAAAGGAGGGACATAGGATATGGCAGGGAGGATTTAACTGCCTTGATTCTGAGCAGCCATGGAAGTTATGTGGTATAAGTTACAAAGATGTTGTTCTGTTAGGATGTGACTTTGTCTGGGGCTGACAGTATTGATAGAAATAGAACGGGGTGTTTTAAAGAAAACAATAATAGCCTTTTGGGAACTAGAGCATGGGTAAGGTAGATACAGGGAATGATCAAAAGAAAGCTAAGTTAGAGTGTGTAGAACTTGCTAATAGAGTTATAACGTCGAACTAATATGCAACAGTATTGAACTTATGGTTTGTGCCACATACAATTTCAAATTGTTTACTTGAGTCATTTTTGATAGTTATAGCACCTGAATGAGGTAAATATTATAACTTGATTTTGTATTTGATGTGTCTCCCAGAGGTTAAGCAATTTGTCCAACTCACACAGTAGATGACCAGCGAGTGTAGTGGAGTCAAAATTGAGATCCAGATCATTTTCTTGCACCACCAAAGGGCCTATTGAAGTCAGACTCAACAGCCAGCTGGGATTAGAAGTAACTGAAGTGAAAACAATGTCTAAACTGTTGAGACATAGCAAGAAGACGGCTTGTCCTCACATCAGAGTGCTTCTCAGAAAGCTAGATCTCTCCACTAGCTCACCAAGAAAGAAGTGACTCTTGACAGTCCAATGAGGATTTTTATCCTTAGAATCTACTGTCTTTCTCATTGCCTCCAGACAATCCTTCCTCTAAATACTCTGGTGATTAGAAGACCGTCTCTTCACGACTCAGGTCACTTGGGGCTTTATGCCACCAACAACTTTCAATAGTGAGGTCAGATGAGAAGAACTCTGAGTGGCTCAGGACTCCCCATGGTGTCCCTGACTTGAGAGTCTGCCCATTGATGGGGAGAGCTTTGTCTGTTTATTCCAGGATTCATTTCCTGGGGAAGGAAAAAGAGCTCAGCTCTGGGTTGTGCCCTGACATCTTCTATTCAGGTGTGGATCCTTGAATCACACACTGAGATCTGTATCTCCTGGTATGTAAAATCGTGTTCTGGCTATACAGAAGCAAGTAGCAAAAGGAAATAGCAATTGAAAAGTTAACTATGATATCATGTGAGCCAGATATAAAATTTACAATCTTGAGTTTTCAAAAAGCTTTTCAAGACTTGTTTAAACAGTGTAGGGTTACTGGGAGAAAGTAGCAAAAACTCATAAACTTCTCAGATGTTAGGGGATAGAATTCCCTGCATTGATAATCATTATTGATAATGTGTGTTTTTGTTTGCCTGTGATGTCAAATTTTTATACTTAAGTGGTTCCAATTTCTTTTCTTTTGTATAAATCAGATGTAATATTTTAGACTTTGCTACAGTGCTGGAATATTGACCTTTTGTTCTGATCAGTGATACGATATAATTTGCTTTAATTTGGAAAACTCAAACTCTAAAGCTCTGTATCTTCTGGAATACTTTTTTCTTGGAGAATGTATGTAATTAGGAATAATGATAGAATTAGATTTGTTCATATTAATCCCTTAAAGTGTTAGTAAGCATCAAATCAAAGTGGCAGGCAGCCTCCTAAATGCTCTCTCCCCCCTGGCTAAATTTAATAGATATATAATCTTTGTATTACTGGAATTGTATTTTACATACAATTCTTACGACTGAAGAATATCCTTTTGTTTTATCCTATTTTATTTTGTTTTTGGTTAAATCTATTTACAGTTGGCATAAAATCCCTTTTTCTGTCTTCACTGTGAAAGAAGCAGACTCTGAAAACTCAGTAAACCAAAGTACTACTGATTTTTCTGAATGAAAAGAAGAGACTTTGGTGGGAGTGAGAATGGATTCACTCCATGACAAGGTTTTTGGGAACTAATCAGTCCCTAAGTCTGTGGTTAGTTTATGTGCAACACAGACCATGGGGAAAGGATTTATATCCTGTATAATGAACAAAGCTCTAAGGAGGTAATTGATTACTTTTTCCCAAGCAAAATTGGCCCCCCCCCAACAATTCCTTCATTTAACTTGTATAAATTATTCAAGCTCTGCTAATAATTCTTTATTACAGTTACTGTATTGGTCACACAATCAGCGGCACAACAGTAAAATTTGTGTTAATTTTTTTTTTATCAACCATATTCTCTAGTGTTTAAAATTTTGCAAACCAGGGAACAACAGAGTAAGCATGTTTGTCTTGGACAAGTTGGAGAACTTTTTTCTAAAATCACAAACTGATGTGAATCGCAGCGGTCCACAGTGTCTGAGTCCACATGCTTAAGGGCAAAGTGTATGAGGAAAGCAGGACCTTCCCCTTCAGTGGACTAAAGCTGGAAATACTGATCTCACAGGAAAGATCATGCCCTTCTCAGCATGCATCTGGCCCTTTTCATTTTGCTTTCATCAGCTGGAGCTGTTCAGTGGTGCAAAGAAAACATTGTAAAATGCTTACAGCGTTTAGAAGTGCTTCTGAACTCTTCAAATAATGGTCAGAGTTGCAAATCTTATAGGAAGAGCCTATCATAGAAAAGCTTTATTCAGCTCCACAGGGAATGGTGAATGCCAGTTAGAGAGCTGCGCTAAAGTGAAATACTTATAAGAAGGGGATACTGAAGTGTGCTTTGTTGAAAAGCTTACAGGGAACAAATGTGCGTTTCATTGCATGTCTAAGCCTAGTATCTGTAAAGGGTGTCTGTGGCCGCCAGCAGAGGGAGAGTGAAATTTTGCAGACGGATAAAAGAACTTTCAACAGCCTAGCTTAGTGCTTTGGCAAAAATCCAGTGCACTGGGAATTCTCCAGCAAAATGGGTTGAACTTGGCAGATCTGCAAATGTGCATTTTTCTACTCAGAATAATCAGGCAAACATAAACTTCCAGAGGAACTAATTATCTTTTGTCTTTTTTACCTTAGAAAGAGGGTAATATTTGGAAGCCAGTTAACTGCTAAGAGATTTTAGAAGCAACATTTGAAAAACATTGAAAGAAAAATCTATATTTAACTGTTTTCAAAATATTTTAATACTCATTTGTGCTCTTTAAATCGTTTATCATAATTAACAGAAGCCCAAGTCATATGGTTTCTAATTTGAAAACATTTATTATTAACTCTTTGCCATTTTACCCCAAAATTATATTTCATTATCATTTGTTTTTCTTGCTGTTTATTGCTTTATTTTTTGTTTTTGTTATGAAACCAATACTATCATTTCTCCAAGTATGTATCTGTATGAAACAAATCTGGTTTACATGACAGAAAAACAAGTTGTAAAAGAGTTGATGTTGTTCAATCACTCAGTCATGTCCGACTCTTTGCAACCCCATGGACTCAGCTTGCCAGGCTGCCCTGTCCTTCACCATCTCCCAGTGCTTGCTCAAATTCATGTCCACTGAATTGGTGATGTCATCCAACCATCTCATCCTCTGTCGTCCTCTTCTCCTGCCTTCTATCTGTCCCAGCATCGGGGTCTTTTCCAATGAGTCGGCTTTTTGCATCAGGTGGCCAAAGTATTGGAGCTTCAGCTTCAGCATCAGGCCAATGAATATTCTCATTATAAAAGAATAGAAATGAGTTTACTCCAAAGAATATTTTCTAGAAAATGTTGGTATAATGAAAATGTGTTACATATATGTATATAAATATTAACATATAGAATATACTTTATAGTGTATGTGTTTGTGTGAAAATATATGGGATGGGTGATGACATGGTCTTTCAGAACAAATTATTATAGCAATTTAAAGTAATTTGATACAAGTGTTTTAAATTCAATATACATACTTTAAGTGTGTTTTTTTAATCATACAGAGTTAAATCATACAAAACAGTAGAGAGGACTGACTTATTTGAAATGTAAATCCTTGATTTTCACATTTTGTAGAATTTTTAGTTACAGTTTGGATATTACAAAATATTTAATATGGTTAAATTTTAGGCATATTAAAAGAGAACATACATTTTTAAGAGTAGACTGGTGGATGAAGAGTTTTTAAAATAAAATGAATAAATTTATGTATTCTGAGGTGAAAAGATGGCCAAAGTAAAAAAAAAATGAAAGAAAAGAAAGGTTTGTAATGCTATGCTTGAATCTATTGCTGTGGCTGGCCACAGTAAATATCTGAAGGACACCAAACTGTTAATGGTGGCTGCCTTTGGTAAGTAAGACTGTCAGTGGACATGGAAATTTTTATAAATAGATTCTGTATTGTTTGGATCTTTTTTCAATGAGTATTTATTAATACATATGTATTCAAATATATATACCTATATATATATATGTATTTAAGGAAATATATATATATTTTAAGAGGAATAACATAGTGGAAAGACTACTAGTCTTGACTTTGTTATTGAGTGTGTGACCATTAAAAAAGTAAATAGATTTGCTTATTTTGCTCTTATGATGATGATGATGATTTCCTCTTAATATTTTATGATTATTCAGAGAATTATGGATCAGGAAGAGAAGATTAACTTTTTTGTTCTTAAATAAGGTCACTGACAGGTTGAAAATCTGGCAATTCTATGGAGATAATTAGGCTAAGAACTTTGCAGTAAGTGTAGAGTTATGATGGTGTCAAGAGAGTAGCACTGAAATAAAATTGTTTCTGTTTGTAAATGTTACTCTGAAAGTAATGAAACTGGGGAGCCACAGAAATGTCATGTGATAGAGAAGATTATGTGTGATAGAGTGACAAAATTCATCATTAGCCGTTGCTAGTGAGTGGAAAAATAATTTAATTAGCATTTAGCTTTTTTCCCTCATAACATATGTAGAATTTTGGTTTGGGTTCATCAGTTTCACTTACTATAAATCTACATTAAAATTCCAGATCATCTGATAATGAATACATCTAGGAAAACATATTAGGGAAAAAATGTACTGGACTGAATATTCACTGAAGTCTCAAAGGTTTCTTCCAGATCTATACTTTTCTGATATAATAAGTCAGTAAAGGGTTGGAACAAGATGTACTACATAGGCCCAGGTTACCTATGAAACAGTGAAAGAACTAATGTTAGCTTGTAGTCAGAGTACTTTACATAGTTGTTGGCATCTGCTGTTACTAGTTCATACCATTGTAAATATCCTTACTATCTGGTATCACTTGAATAGTGCCATTTAAATATTGCCTGAATAACAAATATTTATATAATATCAAATATTTGTATAAAATAATCAGTCATCAGCACTTCACCGTCTTTTGCAGTACAATTTTATAGCAAAATGAAGCTCATTGTAAAATCTGCTGACCAGTATAATTCCTTTCCTTCTGAATAGGTAAAGTTATTATCATTCCCAATTTCTGAGCAAGGTAATTAAGATACTGCGAGAATAAGAGATTTGCTCAATATACTAATTCTTAATAAAAGTTTTTTTAAATGAATATCTCTGCCATTCTAAAAACAAACGAGGTAAAAAGGAAGGAAAGGAGAGATGGAGGGAATGAGAGAATGAGAGACACTTCCCAGTGTATCATATGAGTAATTTGTCAAGTCAAGATCTACCCCTTGTAAATGGAATATTTTAACGCTGAAATTGATTTTAGCTTGTACTTTTAAATTATTTGCCTAAAACATTGTTTTTGATCAGGATTAATTTGAATAATACCTTTGAAAAAGTGCATGCATATTCTTGAATTTTCCCAGTTAGATTTTCAAATCTGTAATTAATTCCAACACCTTGAATTCTCTAAATGTTTCAAAATTCTCAGGTCCTTTATTCTCTTCATCTATGTTGTCCTCATCTGTAAACTTGTTAGACTTGTACAGATGTAGCTATTTTTATTTAGTAGCTTCAAAGCTCTGCTTGGAAACTCTAGAGAAGTTGTAGTGTTTGGAGTTTGAAAAGAGATCCAAGTCTTGTAAACATGGTACAGTTTGCTGTGAAATTTAGATGTAATAACGTCTTCAAGATATGTTTTCTGTATTTATGTTTTCTTATATTAGGGAACTTTTCACAGACACAATTCTGTGTTCTTTTCAATGGAAATGTTTTATTGCATTAATAGCTGACATCTTTAGTACTTACTTGCTGCTAAGGACCTCAGGCACATCTTACTCTGAGGTAGATTCTATACTTATTTTGTAGAAGTGGAAACCAAGGCTTAGCATGGCTGTGTAACTTGTTTGGATAACATCAGTTGTGGCATAGCTAGGCTTCAAATCCACATCTGTCTTGAACATAAACATAATAATGAAATGTCCATTTGTGTAACACTTATGACATCCAGTCATCGATAGAATTAACACATAGGATAAAATGCAATGTGCTGGCATACGGTTTCTAACATGAACTACAATCTGATTCCATGCTTGCTTACTATTGTTTCTGTAACCTGAGGGGGAAGGACCCCAGCATCTGAGTGTTCAGACTGAGAGGCAATGGCGTCTGTTGGCTCCTAAAATTTAGAGCTTAGAAGGGTCTTACAGAGCAGCCGACCCCTGTTACCTTTAACATTCAGATCCCTAACTCACTGGTGAAATGAGAGTCTAGGAAGAACATCATGCTGGAGCTTCTGTTGGAGCCAGATCTGTTGGGTATACATGAAGGAACATGTGAATTTGAAGATGTGAATCCTATTTTTGGAAAGCTTAATGCACCACTGTATTAATGTTAATGATAATTACTGGGGCTTCTGAGGCTGATTCTCAGCCTCAGAGTTTCTTCTGAATAGTTAAAGAAACTACATCTAGACTAAAGGATGTGACTAAATTTAGTGTCTTCCCAAGATAAGACTATGACTTCTAGTGAATTGAATTGAGCTACAAAAATTAGATTTTGATTTCCGCTCTAGTTATTATTGCTCTTTCTATTTCCTGGTTTGTTTTCTAGAGAAAGCTCTTTCAGAGCAGGGGTCTTGCCCATTTTCTTAACCTCAGGATTCTCAGTGTCTTGGAGCTCATGATGGAGCTTGGTAATCATATTGGGTTAAACAAATGGCAAATGGCAAACTAAATTTAAAGAAATCTTTGCCAAAAACAGCTTTGACAGGAAAATTAGACTCCAGATTTTTCTTAAAAGAATAAGTTAAAATTGTCAAAGCAGAATATAGGATGGGGTTTATCTTGAATAATAATTTTGAGTTTTAAAAACTGATAACAATATAGTATAAATTATTTTTCAGTTTGTGTTAGGTTTTGGTCTTGCATATGCTTTCATGATGTAGGCTTTGCAGTTTTGCTTCTGGGAACATGACTTTGCTTAGTATAATTACTAAGTCTAAGTGTACTTAGAAAACTTAATGTAACATTTGCCTGTGTATATCCTTAGTTGCTCAGTCATGTCTGACTCTTTGAGACCCCATGGACTGTAGCCTGTCAGGCTTCTCTGTCCATGTGGATTCTCCAGGCAAGAATACTGAAGTGGGTTGCCATGCCCTCCTCCAGGGCATCTTCCCAACTGAGGGATTGAACCCAGGTCTCCTGTATTACAGGTGGATTCTTTAGTGTCTGAGCCACCAGGGAAGCCCAAACATTTGCCTGTTAGCAAATAATTTTGTACCCAGGCCATCAAAATTAGCATATGGAAATTTTTTCCTTTCATGTGTACTTACTGATGTATGACTTTCATTAAGATAAAAAAGTTGTTCAACTATCCAATAACTATGTTTGTTTTAGAGATCAAATGACACTTTTGGTTTGTGGATTCTAAACGTTACAATTCCTAAATTAATAAACCGAACAAATGAATCTGTGGAATTTTTGTGTTCCAATATGATTTGATGAGGAAATGAGATAATATTAAGATCTAATAGTTTATGGACATAGATAATCAAAATCTGCCTTTGATTTCATTATTGAAGATTAATGCACTAAATGTACTATTGCATATTTACCACTGAGCAGGACTCTGAACCTCAGTAATGGAAAATTTGAAAAGTGGGGTCATTTATTGAAATCATCTCTGATGCACATTATAATTCTATTCAAAACTATCGTTATGAAGCAGAGGAAATTGATATATAAAGACTTGATGAATAACCAATGCATAAATTAAAATGTCTACCTTTAATCTATTAAGTATACAAGTATTTCAATGATATATATCTAGTCTATGTATATTTTATGGGAATTTGGATAGTAATGAGAGTAAAAGCATCAACTTTCCTCTAAGACTGTACTCTCTGTATAGTCTTATGGTACAGAGAGTACGGTAATGGTCAAGGTTGTGTCACTTTCATGTCTCCCATTCCTAGCACCTGGTTTGACACATTAAAAAGGTAAAAAAACTAAAATCTCAATATGCCTTTGTCAGATAAGTGAATAAGTGAGTATATGTGAGAATATCTTCAACCATTATAATAGCATCAGGATTTCCATTCAGTATATTTTAATGAATAATTCAATGATCAAACTCCGTATTTTCTTACTATATATTAATATAAAGTAATGTTATAGCACTTTAGTGGAATTAAGATGACTTAAACAGGGCTCTGCTTTTAAGGAACTTACAATCATAAAGGAAATATATGGGAACAACTTAAATTCCAATTCCATAAATGCTGTGGGAGCAGAGAAAAGGGGAGCCTTGAGTGAAGGGCAGTGGATATTTCAGAGGAAAGGAAAAGCATTTGCAAAGGCCCAGGAGTATGAAGAAAATGCTGGTTCCAGAAGAGCAAGCGATTCAGAAGAGCGAGTCCTGGGGGCTGTGCACAAGGTAAGTTTGAGCAGAGGGCCCAAGAGTCACACAGCTGCTCTCGGCTCCCGTCTTTCTGCCGCAGCACCAAACACCATGTAAAACAGAACTCCTGAAAGTCTCTTTATTGACAGCTCTCTTGGATAGAAACTCCCTTCCATCCAGGTCAGTTCTCTAAGCTTTTGATGCTCCTGACTTCTCATGTTAATCTCATTCTCCTATTTTAGATTTTGCTTCATGACTTTAGATATAATGCATCCTATGCCCCACCACCAACGCTGCCTTGAGTGGCACTCCTCCTATTGGTACTAACTGTAGGAGGTAAAATTCTAAAAAAGATGGGCTTAGATCACAGGGGACCTGTTTTCCATGTTGAAGGTCTGGTGAGAAAGATGTAGCATTAGCAATAAACTTCAGCTGTTTGGTTATTATGATGCGTTGTAAGGCGGCATAGCTCTCAGTGAATCCATCATGGTTTTGTATTGAATCCTTACTCTGTAGGATCAGGAGCTAAGTTTGTTAGTACGTCAAGAATAAATCTCTTAGGGGTGAATTTCTTGTTAACTGAACTCACAGAATGTGATATCTAAAACAGGATTCCACTATATTGTTACAGCTTTGGAGTAGTGCCAACATAAGTTTGATATTCCAACTTTATAAGCAAATGAAATTATATGGGTATCAAATATTTACAGAAGATTTTTACGTAAGCCTGAGACTAGAGGAAGAGGAAGACACTTTTATAATTTAATGGTCAGTGGCATTGGCCTAGTATCCCAAGACACCATCTGCATGAACAGGGTTCTGTGCCTAGCAGGGTAGGAACGCAGGTGACCGGGGGTCCGTGCATCACTCCCTTGCTTGGACTGGCACTGTCCACGTGTGTCTCCTTTGACTCTGCTTTACCTCTGAGGCCGCCGTTGCTCAGCCCCTCCTCTGGTCAGAGCATTCTCCTGATTAGCAGTGTATTCAGGAGATAGATAGATTTTATTTCATGGGCCATCACCAACTGATTGGAAGTTGCTGCCTGGAGCTGTCTTGAGAAGGACTTGGAGACTCAGACAAGCTCAGAGGACAAGATTGTGATTGTAGAATGCTCTGGGCTCCAGGAGGGGAGGGTAGAGGTAATTCACTATATTTTCTTTCTCTGCATGAACAATTCATATTATGTACAAGTACCTGAAAGAGCATCAGCAGAAAGGTGACCTCATCAGATTTTCCTTTAAGGAGGAGCCAGGATAACCAAGTTGCGTCCCCAGTTTTGATGTACCCAGTGTCACTGAGGGTAAGCTACTTGGGAATAGCTGAGGGAAATCGCAGAAACATCTAACCTTGGAGACTAGTTTTCTACAGTTGCCTTCATCATGATGACATTTGTTGTCCAAGTGAATACTATTTTTCCTGTATGAAGAATAAGGAAAAACATATTAAAAAATATTGGCTTTGTTGAGTGAAGCTAAGGGCCTTTTTATAATCAGCATTCCTCAGTTTAGTGGAAAATTCTTGCTTAATTCTGAGTAATGGTTAACTGAAAGACAAGTCCATCATACTTTATGGCCTAAATCTACTTGTGCCTTTTAATCTGAACACTATTCAGACCATTCCACTAAGTGCTTTTAATGTTCACTCCCTCACTTCCATGTTCACATCTGAGGATTTATAGTTTTGTTTGTTGCTTTCTTTTATTACTAAGTGGAGTCAGTTTGATAAAGCACTAATTGATAAAGAGGGTTGTTTTCACCAGTTTTGCTGTGGGTAGAATGAGGCAGTTCCTGACTGCAGCATGAGTTGAATGCACATCTCACTAACAAGGTTGAGACTCTTTCTTGAGCAGCTTTCATTTTTCCCCCAGACATAGACTTTTTAATGACTGGAGTCTCATTTGTCCGTTAAAAAGTATTTTTAAAATGCTGTATATGAGGCACCTGGCTTAGGGATATAATTTATTGTAAGACATGGTTGTTTTTGCAGGTAACTACAAACTGGTAGACTTGGGCCTTTTATGATCCAGAACTGTTTTGTTTTGTTTTTTTTAGTTGATGAGCTAGACATCATAATTGATGCTTTTTTCTAAAGTATTGTTATTTGATTTTGGCCGCACTGGGTCTGCGTTGCTGCGCGGGCTTTTCTCTAGTTGCAACGGGCAGGGGCTGCTCTTCGTTGTGGCACACAGGCTTTCCATTGCTGTGGCTTTTGCATGGGTTGTAGGGCTCATGGGCTTCACAGGCTCAAGAGCTGTGGGACACAGCCTACTTGCTTCACAGCATGTGGGGTCTTCTTGGTTCAGGGATCAAACCTATGTCTCCTGCAGTGGCAGGCAGATTCTTTACCATTGAGCCACCAGGGAAACCCTAATTGATGCTTTTTATGTGCTAGACACATAGAAGATATACTAGCATCTTCCATTCGTCTGCTGATGGACATTTAGGTTGTTTCCATGTCTTGGCTATTGTAAATAGTGCAGCTATGACAGTAGGGGTACATGTATCTTTTCAAATTAAAGTTTTGTCTGGTATAGGCATGGAAGCCGGATTGCTGGATCATATGGCAACTCTATTTTTAGTTTGTTGGGGAACCTCCATACTGTTTTTCATAGTTGCTGCACCAACTTATATTTCTACCTGTAGTGTAGGAGGGTTCCCTTCTCTTCACACTCTCTTCAGTATTTGTTATTTGTAGACTTTGTAATGATGGACATTCTGACTAGTGTGAGGTGATAGCTCATTGCAGGTTTTTTTTTTTAATTAAAAAACTGTTTTATTTTATTTTTAACTTTAAACTTCTTATTTTGTATTGGGGTATAGCCGATTAACAGTGTTGTGGTAGTTTTAGGTGAACAGTGAAGGGACTCAGACATGCATATATGTGTATCCATTCTCCCCCAAACCCTGCTTCCATCCAGGCTGGCACATGACATTGAGCAGAGTTCCATCTGCTATAAAAAAGGTATTTGCTGTTTATTCATTTTTAGTATGGCAGTATGTACATGACCTGATTTGCATTTCTCTAATAATTATGATGTTGAGCATTTTTTCATGTGAGAAGCATCTTTTGTATTAAATGAATTTGTAGGTGATAGCAAAAATTTATAGCAGCTATATGGAAGTATAGTTTCTACTTCCATTAACTTTAGTTTTATTTCTTTATCACAGATGTTTTTATTTATAGGTATTCACTATGCTTTTAAAAAACATGATATTTTAAATAGAAACTTAACATGAGAAATCATTAATTGTCATTAATGTTGACTGAAATCCAACCTTTCAGGTAAGGAAATAAAACAATTAGTTTACTTCATGAAAGCCAATAGAGAATAGGAAAACTCATAAGCCAGCATTTTGCTCATACTTTTGTAATAGGAAATAACCTTTTATTTGCTTTAGTCATATTAAGTGTCTTGCTAATGCTTGAAAATATAAGTGCAGCCAACTAAAGTTCTAGTTGGGAAATGAGAAAAGTGAATTATAACTGCATTAACAAAATGTCTGCCATCAGTGAAAACTGAGCATTTTAATGAAAATTTACTTTGTCTAGAAAACAGTAAATATAGTTTTAATTAATGAATCTGTCAATCTGCTTATAGTATTTCCTCATGCAGATATTAATAAAATTTATTATATTTTAGAGTAGAATAATCATGACATTATAGGATTTTAGGCCTCCTAGAAAAGATCCTTATGGATCGTTCAGTCCAGTCATCTTATCTCAAGTGCAACAGAAGTAAAGGTCCTCACTGGCTAGTTAGTGGCATGCGAGGCTTAGAACTCTCATCTCCCGTCTAGTCTCAGACTGTTGTTCCTCACTCCATGCTACCTCTGATTATGGTATATAATATCAATTAAACCTTTTATTTGACACAAAATCAGTCTGCATTTCTGCAGAGGAGACTCAACTCACTTTTCTTTCCTCAAATATTTGTAAGATACATTATGTGTTGGCAACAGCTTCTGAGATGGTGTCAGGTGAGAGGCATGATCTCATGACATTTGAGTTGGAAATGTCAATGTATACGTACACCTTCCCACACTCAAACAAAGTGTGTTGCCTGTGGAAAAGCAATTAGTTGAGAAATGATAAATGTTTCAAAGGATATCAGAGGATATAGAATGTAGCAGTAAAGAAACACGATTTTTTTTTTATTAAGACCTATGCTTTTAAAATCTGAACAAAATAAAGCAATCTCAATGAGTTTTGATTACAGACATATATTATTTTCAGTTATGAATAGTAATTTCAGCTTGAATATTTTATATTCTCTTGGAATTTTGAAAGATTTACCATGTTGGTTATAAATAATGTGCAGACTGGCACAGAGAAGCTATTTATTGCTTACCTTCTTCATAGATACAGTGGGTATAGACTTTGATAATGCCATCAAAGATGGTCTGTTCTTTTTTATTTAATTGAACCATCATGTTTACTTTGTAGACTTGCTTTATTCTGGCTATGCCTTATTGCACATATACATACTTAAGGTTAAAGAATTTTCCTTCTACCTTCTCTCTCATTGTTAAATTTTACATTTAACATCCAACCTTAAATCAAAACTTTGGCTTGGATAGCTCAGGACTTCTGGTTAAGAAATATTCAGGCAATCTTATTTATTTAAATACATCATGTTATCAGAGTGTTTTTAATGGTGATTAGCCTGAATGAATAATTCTAAGTATTGCCTTCTTATGAGAAAATTTTCTGCTTTAGGTTTCTTTTTTTTTAATAGTCACTCTAATATGCTTTGTTTCAAAGTTAAGTAAGGTGCCTTGAGAAATATGAGATACCATTTCTTTCTAATTTTTATTAGATTTTTAAGAATGACTTTAAATACAATTCCACATTTTTATATTTCTATTTGTCCCTGTGTTTATTGTGGCCATGGCAACTAACAAGAATTTATTCCTGGTTTCTTGTAAAATGTCAAACAGCATGATCTCTGTATATAGTGCTTAGAATGCACAGCAGTTCAGCTCTGGGTCTTTTGTCCTTGTGTACACCTGCCTGGGGACTATTATCTGACACACAGCAGATGGAACAGAAGTCCGGTCTGGAAATTGGAAGACTGGGATGCTAGCTCCAGCTGCAGTGCTGTTTAATATTGTGTCCTTGAACACCTGACCCACACGTTTGGGCTTCAGTTTCCTAAACTGTTAAATAAAGGTGCAGGACAGGATGATGGAAGAAATGCATAGGGCAAGCCCCATGGAAGGGGAGACATCTCACTGTTCACCAACTCAGAGGAAGCTCTCCAAGCCCCCTATTTTGGGGATGTTTTTGGAACTTCCTCATGTAGTATGATTCTTCATGAACTTTTCAGCCCCTCTCCTTTCTCTGGAGAATGGGGGATGGTGGAGCTGAAAATAACAAGCTTCTAAACAGGGCTTGGTGTTTCTGGTGATCAGCCCCCATCTGAGATCCCACTGAGACTCACCTCTTAAGAACAAAAGGCACTCCTGTCTCACAGGGAAATTCCAACTAGTGTCAGAAACTGGGGCCAAAGATCAAATATTAGAAAAGAAAGATTATCTTCTTGAGTTCTTGTTATTTACATGGATTTTAGGCTCTCTGTGCCAGGAACCAGTGAGAAACCAATATATATATATATATTTATTATCTTACATCAGCTAAGTTCCTATTGATTAAAGTGTGTTTTGCTTGGGAATACTTGAGATTGTAGCAAAAACTGCTCAGTCTGGTATGATAGATTCAGAGATGAGGTGAATCACTTATTTTGAGCAGAGGATTTGTAAAAAGATTATTTAAAGTTTCAAAAAGGTCTTGAAGTTTAATGTTGACTTAATACATTAATCAGTTCAGACAGCTCAATATCAATGTTGCATTTTAGTTAAGTATGGCCAAACTCTGAAAAAACAGCTGTAATTAAAAATGACTGTCTAATACTTATTGTCACTGACGTCAGCCTAGCAAAACTCAAGATACAGAAGCAGAGGGAACAGAGTTATTTTAGGTTGTTTCTCTTTTTTCTAGTATTATAAAAGATAATTTGTTTTTAATGTTCCTTTTAAAAAAAGAAAACTTACATAATGCTAAGATTATTTTTCTAACTTCAAAGAAAATAATACCTTGAATTTGTTGTTAGAAAAGCATAGATTTAAATGTCATCACCGGATAAATATTAATAGTTTCAAAATGGAGGTCTGGTTTTCATTAACCAATGTATTCTATTGGATTTATTATTCTATTTTTGGCATTTTTTATTTTGACATATAGTCAAAGCCAATCCCACTTTACACATTAGTACTAAACTAGAGATTAGAGAAATGAAATTTATTTATATTCCAATAATTTAAATAATTTTTAAGAATGTCTTTAATGTTGTTGCTTCTTTGCCTTTCCAAATAAAATGCTAAAGCAGTTGCTCTGGTAGAGAGTGTTGTATGTTGTAGGTACGCTAACTGCTAACTACAATAGTAAACTCTATAGTATGGAACTCTGTAATATAATTTTGGAAGCTGATTATTAAGCTAACTGTTGTTATTTTGTTTTAAATGAGTATTGGGCCAATAAAATGCTAACAAATAGCAAGCTTAAGTTGTAGATGAAGTTGGGGGAAAAGAAGATGAACTAGATATTTTTTAAAATAAAAAAGACTGTGTTTTGCAAATATGAATTAGCTATTAAGTAAAAAAAAAAAATCATGACTGCTCTAAAATTAGGATGTTTTATTTTAAATACTCCTAAGGGCCAAGTGCTGAGATTGAAACAAAATGGGAACCAAAATATTAATATTAGGTCATCTCTTGAGTAAAGTTGTAAAAAAAAAAAAAGAATTGGTTACTTTTTCTATGTTGTTAAGGCATTTTAGATATTGAAATAGAGAGGAATGAGGATTTGGAAAGGAATACAATACAACGCCCAAATTCTTGGAATTTGATTCAAACCAAAGGGAAATGATCTCTGAAATTTAGTGCAGATTTAAAAATAATGATTCTTCCAGTTGTGATGCATATTAGTCACACCTCTCTTTTAATGACCTCAAAGGTACTTCTGTAAGTCTTGGTGTGAAAAACTAAGAGATGATATGTAAAAATGTTTTTTCCTTTGTAGTTAATTTATTAAAAAAATTTTTTTTTCAGTTTATTGAGAAATAATTGACATACATCACTGTGTAAGTTTAAGTGATGTATGATGGTTTGATTTACATACAATGCAAAATGATTACTACAATAGATTAGGCCAACCTCTATCTCCTCATATAGATACAATAAAAAGAGAATAAAGAAAAAAAGGGAAACATTCTTATGATAAGATCTCTTATAATTTGCTTTCTTAACAGTTTTCCTATGTATAGCATATAGCAGTGTTAGCTCTAATCATCATTGTGCATTATATCCTTGTGCTTATTTATCTTATAACTGGAAGTTTGTACTTTTGATCAGCTTCCTCCGATATTCCCTCACTGCACCCTACATGTCTGGTATCCAGAAGTCTGATCTCTTTTTCTATGAGGTTTCTTTGTTTTTTTTTTAAATTCCAGATATTAGTGAGATCATACAGTATTATCTTTCTCTGTCTGATTTATTTCACTTACCATAATGCCTTCAAGGTCCATGTTGCAGCAAATTCTTATTTTCTTTATGGTTGAATGATATGCCATTATATTTATTTATATTTATTTGTTTCTTTATTCATTCACACTGATGAATGCTTAGGATGTTTCCATATCTTGCCTATTGAAAATAATGCTGCAGTAAACAAAGTGGTGCAGATATCTTTTAGAGTTAGTGTTGTTGTTTCTTTTGAATATATTCTCACAAGTGGAATTGCTGAATCGTGTGGTAGATCTATTTATAATTTTTGAGGATCCTTCATACTGTTTTCCACAATGGCTGCACCGGTTTCCAACCACAGTGTGCCGTGGTTTCCCCTTTTCTCTACATCCATGCCAGCATTTGTTATCTTTGATTTTTCTGATGATGTCCATTCTAACAGGTGTGAGATGATATCTCATAATGGTTTCAGTTTTTATAAAAATGATTTTTAAATTAATTGAAAATTTTATACTGATATTTTAAAGCTATGAGATCCTTAGATTTCTTGAAACAGCTCCAGAAAATTCAAGTAGTTTG
This sequence comes from Antilocapra americana, assembly GCA_007570785.1. Lineage (NCBI taxonomy): Eukaryota > Metazoa > Chordata > Mammalia > Artiodactyla > Antilocapridae > Antilocapra > Antilocapra americana. Next base: position 5,039,942 of record ML662441.1, read on the forward strand.
TCCATGGATGACACTTAGTCTTAGATGACTAGTGTGTAATATGGATAATACTTGTTGAGAAAAGAGCTTTGTAAAAGCTGATTTACTTATTATTATACTCCAAATTCAAAATGATCATGTATTTAATAATAAGGAAATTGTTAAATAAATTATGGTTTATCTTCATCCATTCTTAAAGTATCTTTTAAAAGAAAAGCTAATGACATGAAAATGCTCATAATTTATTAATTTTAAAATTCAGGATGAAAAAAATACATCCAATATGCCCTCAATGTATTATTCATATGCATAGAAACAGGCAAAAGAAATATGTATGTAAATAATGGTTTTATTGAATACTTATTATTTTTCTTCAACTTTTTAATTTCAATTTTTTTTTAGAATGAACCCATTATCTTTTTAAATTACAAACTGCATTTATTAAAGCTTATTTATTCCAAATCTTATTTCAAGTCACATTGGTGAAATAATCATTATCAATAGTGTATGTTAAAGGCTAGATTTTTTTCTGAAACGTGCGGGAGGAAAGCAACTGTGAATGCAAAAATACCTTTGTTAGCCTGAAACTGGGATCAACTGCTTCAGTTCACCTCTTAGATTAGCAGTCATGATCTTAGAAGTATAACATTCATCTGTTTTCTATCTGCCATGGTGAATTATATGACATTTTTTCATTAATATAGAAAATATGTCTGCCTAATCTTGGTTCCATTGCTTATATGAATTATGTTCTGAAAGAAAAATTGTACATGGTTGGAAGAAATAATAGCTTAATTCTGACAAATCCCCGCTGAGATGACTTGGCATAGTCCTTCTAATACATAATGATAGTGATAGTAAGTAACTCAAAGAAATCCTTGATTAATAAAATCTGATGGTGCAAGTATACTGTAAACATTTCAGGGTTTTATTACCTGAGTGTAATAAACTTGGAAGAACTTTGAGAGGTTATTCAGAAGAGTTAGCTGGTACAGAATATAAAATTAATTAAAGTTGTAGAGCATGGAATAAGTTTCTTTCCTGGACTTCTCTGGTAATCAACACATTTATCTACTGTTGACTATAATTATGATAGTTACAGGAGAAAATTTATAGAGATCATGAAAAGAAAATACAGTGATATTTTGCTTTTAATAGGATAGTTGCAACTAAAGTCAGCTATTAGTTTGTGTTCTGGACTCCTGCACAGAAATAACTTCTTTGAACCTTTTCTTTTCTGTCAGTCAACAGTGTGTCTTTCCTGTGGTCACGCATCAGAATCATTAAAAAAAGTTCAGAGACTTGGATTCTATGCCTGGAGAACCTGATTCAGTAGATTTCAATAGGATCAGAGTGACTATATTTAAACAAAATAAAACAGAAAACCTCCTCTAGTCATTTTGAAGTGTAGCCTAGATTAGGAATGACTGGGCTTATGTGTGAATCATTGAGAATATGAAGAAATAAGATGTCCACTCATCCTCAAAATTGTTTACTCTCTGAAAGAATTCAGAGTCTACTCTTTAAAATAGGTAAAACTTGTTTTTTCTAATAGAAAATATATCTTTCTTTCATGAGCACTCATCTCACATATTGATAATTTTTATGTCTATTGTCTAAGGTTCTACTGTGCCAGGAATACAGTGACAAAGAACAGGTTGATTGATTCAACTATGTCAGAATAAATTGTTGAAGATCTGAAATGGGCAGAAGAGATTTCTAGGTGTCTGTTCAGTGGTAGGTGTTATCAAGCAAAGCTTCCTAGAATTATCTATTTTGTAAGGCTTTGCATATTTAATTCTCTTTCCAGACCATTTTATAACTTTGTAGAAGTAGAAGTTAATTTGTAGAAAAGTGATAGGAATGCTAGGCTGGAGGAAGCACAAGCTGGAATCAAGATTGCTGGGAGAAATATCAATAACCTCAGATATGCAGATGACACAACCCTTATGGCAGAAAGTGAAGAAGTTAAACCAAAGAGCCTCTTGATGAAAGTGAAAGAGGAGAGTGAAAATGTTGGCTTAAAACTCAATATTTAGAACACTAAGATCATGGCATCCGGTCCCATCACTTCGTGGCAAATAGATGGGATAACAGTGGAAACAGTGGCTGACTTTACTTTTCAGGGCTCCAAAATCACTGCAGATGGTGACTGCAGCCATGAAATAAAAGACGCTTACTCCTCGGAAGGAAAGTTATGACCAACCCAGACAGCATATTAAAAAGCAGAGACATTACTTTGCCAACAAAAGTCCATCTAGTCAAGGCTATGGTTTTTCCATTAGTCATGTATGGATGTGAGAGTTGGACCATAAAGAAAGCTGAGTACTGAAGAATTGATGGTTTTGAACTGTGGTGTTGGAGAAGACTCCTGAGAGTCCCTTAGACTGCAAGGAGATCCAACCAGTCCATCCTAAGGGAGATCAGTCCTGGGTGTTCATTGGAAGGACTGATGTTGAAGCTGAAACTCCAATACTTTGGCCACCTCATGCGAAGAGTTGATTCATTGGAAAAGACTCTAATGCTGGGAAAGATTGAGGGAGGAGGAGAAGGGGACAACAGAAGATGAGATGGTTGGATGGCATCACCGACTCAATGGACACATGGGTTTGGGTGGACTTCGGGATTTCGTGATGGACAGGGAGGCCTGGTGTGCTGCGGTTCATGGGGTCTCAAAGAGTCAGACATGACTTAGCGACTGAACTGAACTGATAGGAATGCAAATGATTCTTTTCCTTAGAAATGCTAGTAGACTTTGTCCAGTTTGAATATGATTGATTTCTGTTTTATATAAAAGATAATCCAAAACGTAATGATTTTGTGACAAATAGGATAGTAACCAGTTCTGTATATACTAACCAATTATCTCAGCATTTAGTGTACATAGTGATTCATGTGTGAGTGTGTTCTTCAGATTCTCCTTTGAACCAGTTTTACTGATCTTGTCATTAATTAGGTACATAAAATCTTTGACATGTATCATCAAATATTTGAATGATAGTTATGATTTTACCTTTTCAAAAATGATGCTTTCTCAACTGTAAATCCTTGCTTGACTTAGATTTGCCTTTGGAAAGGATTTCCTATGTGAAATATTTCTATACCTGCTGCTTTTCCAAGTGGTGGCTGTTTTCTCACTTAATCACTACTTGGGACTGGAGTTGGAGATAGGATATATATCTTTCTTGCCCGTCATTGCTTCTTTCATAAGCTGAGATGAATCTGTCTCTGATATCACACTGAAAAAATTCTCAAAATCATCTACCTTGTCATTTTCTAAAAATCTATTCTGGCAGATTTATTGACAAAAAAATCAACCATTCTGCAGCTTTTAATGACATCATAATCATTCTTACATCTTTTGTAAGCTATCTGTTGTATTCACTGGAGAAACTTTCCTTGCTCCCATGGCAACAGGCAAATTATGTCAAAGCTATATGTAAGTTGTAATTATTTCTTTAACCTGTTGTGTGGAGATATGACTTTGCTTTTGAAACAATTCAAAGATCCTCTCTTGCTTTCCAGACCAGTAAACTTTTTCATACCAAATGATCAGACCCATTATAAGGCTATCTCTATATATTTTTCATGTTTAATTAAGAAAGTCTCTGCTGTGCTATTTGCCTATAAAATGTGTAAGCATTTTCTGATTTTCTAATTGTTTTATTGGTTCCTTTTTATCTTATAAAATAAATTAATATATATAGTTTCGGAAATATCAGGAAAAATTTTGCTGAAGAATAGACTCACCTGTGACAGTATGTTTAAGTTTTGAAATCATAAGTATAGTTGCATTTTTTAGTAGTTTAAATATAGAGAAAATAATAATACATTGGAATTCAGAATGAAACAGTTGCTGTGTTTTTTTTTTTTGAACTAGCTTTTGCAATAGTTATAATTGATAGGAGGAAGTGTCTTTTATTTTCCTAAGCTGATGCAATTAGAAAATGTTTTAAATAGGAATAGAATATATTCTCAAATCATTAGCAGTTACAATAGAAAACTCAAGTGACACTATGAGATATTTCCATTATCAATCATAAAAATGTGCATTTTTCTTAAAACTTCTAAGGTAGAATATTTTGGAATAGTAACTGAATTGTGTTCTTTCAAAATTCATATGTTGAAGTCCTAAGCTCCAGTACTCCAGACTATATCTTTAGAGATAGATCTTTAAAGAGATAATTAAAATGAGATCATTAAGGTGGTCCTAGTCCAATAGGACTTTGCTTTTGTCTTGTGTAAGAAGGGATTAGGACACAGACACATCCAGAGTGAAAACCATTTGAAAATCCAGGGAGAAGAGAGCCATCTATAAGCCAAGGAGAGAGGCTTCAGAAAAAAACCAACCTTGACTACACTTGATTTTGGACTTCTGACCTCCAGAATTGTCAGGAAATGTTTTTTTCTTGTCTAAGCCATCCAATCTTAAGTTTTTTTTTTTTTTTCTCATTGAGTTCAAGACAGTATGAGGAACCATGTGTGTTTAAGTTTAAAAGTAGGTTGATTTGTGCTTGCCAGTCAACATTTATTTGGCTCATGCTTTGGTCAAAGTTAACTTCAGCATTTAGGAAGTCCCTGATTTATACTGCTATATACCTCTTCATTTAGAGATGATCATACTAGTCTTCTTTAGACATGGACCTATTCTAAACAGAGTTTGCTATGATGAAAACAAATTGTTTGTAGGATTATGAAAAAAATGAAGAAGTGAAGAGAGCTTTGTGGAAGGGGTATTCCTGACAGCCTTGCTGTGACAAATACATATCCTGTCCCTTGGATTCAGCCTGTACCTGCGGCCAGTGTAGTAATCTTTCTTTTTTGTTTCTGTCGTGATCAACCTAGGCACTAGCCAGCTGGCCAAGCTGATTTTCCCCTTAGCAATCTTTGATTTCTTTACCTCACTGACTCTCTCTAGGTGAATGCAGAGATAAATGAGTTTGGATTACAATGAGCCATTGTTCTTGCATCCCGGTGCAGGCTCTCGCCATAACCTTCTGATCCACAGATTAAACCTTGATTCTCTGATGACCGCAGGTCTAGTGACAGCCTTCCGTAGGAGGAGGACTGGCGTAGTGGCCTCTTCTCTCTTGTTACCAGAAAGCAGAGGCTTATATAGGTGTTGGAAAAACTCTCCTATACCCATTTACGATGAGTTGTTGACCAGTGAGGAGACTGTGATGGAGTTTCTGACTCATAAAGTGCAATCTCTAAGTGACTGTCTTGCCACTAGGAGAATAATGCATTTTTTGCTTCCAGACCTATAAAGTGGAGCTGGTGAATAAGATGGCACTGAGAGGGTAGAGGAATAGAATATTTGGTGGTGGAAGTTCTTAGCAGGATGGGAGCTTAACTTGTACAGCCATTTTCCTGATTATTGAAAATATTCAGGTGTTCTTTAGGGTGTTACCTATGAATACCAACCAAGGTATGAGGGGCAGAGAGAGAAGGTGAGATTGGACTGTATAGCGGGAAAAAAGTGAGATGTAAGACTGAGGCTCACATTGATAAAGGACAACAGGCAGGAATAATAGGTGGGGTTGCCTTTGACAAGTGTAAAATGTCTTAGTGGGGAAACTATATTAAGCAAGGATTGAGAAAATCTGCCAGGGTTTGGTCAGAGAGCACATGTGGAGTAGAACGTGGAGGTTTCAAAGTATCAGGTGGAGATGAACAGAAAGTTTGATGTTTTATAACAGCACTGTAATCCTTTCCTCTTGGTGCTGGTAAGAACTTTTAAACCCTTTGTGGACTCTGCCTATGACTAGGGAGAAAGCCTGGGGCCATTTCTGGGAAAGTGGTTGAGCAGAACCGAGCCATGGAAATAAGAGTCTTTTTTTTTTAAAGTAATTTTTTAATTTTCTTTACATTATCGTGTTGGTTTTGCCATACATCGACGTGAATCTGCCATGGGTATACATGTGTTCCCCTTCCAGAACCCCCCTCCCACCTCCTTCCCGATTCCCTCTTTCTGGGTCATCCCGGTGCACCAGCCCTGAGCATCAAACCTGGGCTGGCGATTGATTTCACATATGATAATTAACATGTTTTAGTTGGAAATAGAGAGGCCAGAACCTGCAAAGTTGGTCTTCTCCTCAATCCCATGTTATCATTGGCTCACAGCATAAATGAATGGGGGTGGAGGAAGCCCTGTGTTTTTTGTAAGTTAATGATAATCTTGGTTACATACTACTAATTTTATGTACTATTCCAGGATTTCTATTTTAACCAGTTCCATAAAGTCTCCTCTCCCACTTGAAGTTACTGCAGGTTGGTCTTGATACCTTGATTAGAGAATCAAATGATAATTCTATCAGACAGCATCCCATACTGATTTATATCCCCAATCCTGCTATCTCTAGTTATCTTAATAGGAATTGCATATTTTTTCTTATAGAAAAAAATAATTTTCACTCATATTTGGGAGTTGTGATGAGGTCAAACACTCAGGCTTAGAGTGACTCTAAAAAATTGGAAACTGCTGCTTAATATAGGTGCTGAAGATTTGGTGTAATTCATATTTTAAAAGACAACAGAATATCATAGTGGTCCTCCTATATGTTGTTTAATAAGTGCAGGGTTTAGCCTCTAGCCTGATGAAAATGATAAAGGTAAAACATTTGGCTGAAATATTGAACAGTTTTAAACAAGCTAGCCTCATTCATATTTGCAGCTGTGACTTTCTGCCTACAAAGGATATAAGGTTCAGCATTAATTCAAAGTTTCAGTTGTTTGTAATCAGATTTAGTAGAATATTTTAAGACCAAAGAGAAAGAAAACTTCTTGAAGATATTTCCCAGATTACTACATATAATTTCACTCTTCAGAGTGTGAAAGTGAAAGTCACTCAGTCGTGTCCGACTCTGTGACCCCGTGGACTTTACAGTCCATGGAATTCTGCAGGCCAAAATAGGGAAGTGGGTAGCCTTTCCCTTCTCCAGAGATCTTCAAAACTCACATTGAACCCAGGTCTCCCACATTGCAGGTGGATTCTTTACCAGCTGAGGTACAAGGGAAACCCAAAAACCACTTTCAGTTAATTTTCAAAGTAGCTTCATGCTAGGTAAGATTAAAATTTCCCTAATAATAGCTAAAGGAAAGTGACATATTAGTAAAAAACTTTATTAAAATTGCTAATATAATTTTCCTTTATTTAATCAAAGGAGTTAACTTCATGTAGACTTTGATATTCTGTTTCTTCCTATATTCAGGAAAATGTGAATATCAGTTAATTGATTAATCAACTTCCCCTGTCATCTTTGCTTCCTTAAGCATATCTTTTCCCATTTTGCTTATAATTTCCATGGAATAGAAGAAATAAGAATCGATCAGGAGTTAGGGGTAGCCTGCCAGGCTCCTGTGTCCATGGGATTCTCCAGGCGAGACTACTGTAGCCATTCCCTTCTCCAGGGGTTCTTCCTGATCCAGGGATTGAACCCTGGGCTCCTCCATTGCGGGCAGATTCTGTACTGTCTGACCCCCCAAAAAAGCCCCAGTTAAGGGATATGACTCATGAAGAAAATTCATTGCAAAAAATCCAACCACTTGGATATAAGCAGAGAAATTAGAATATGGGGTGGATAATTAGGTAATATTGATAAATTATTGTTAATTTTGTTAGATGTGATACCAGTTCATGGTTATGTAAGCAGAAGTCCTTATAGTTTAGAGATGCATATTAAAAAATTTAATGATGGAATGCCAGGATGCATATCCCTAAAATTTGCTTTAAAGTACCACAGAATAAAATAACTTAGATGAAGCCAATGCTAGTAATTGTTAAATGTAGGGAAAGAGATATAGGTGTTCACTTTACAAACCTCTCTCTGCTTTTTGTATGTCTTGGAATTTTTCATAATAGAAACTTAAACAGAAACAAAACTAGAGACAGGTGTTTGATACTGGACCCACACTCTGGATATGTTAATGAGCCCTTCCAAGTCTCAGCTTTTCCAATTGAAAATTGAAAAAAAAGAAAAAGCCTCGTACAGTGAGGATTGAACCATAGAACTCATGTAAAGCACTCTGAAGAAAGTAGAAAGTGTTTCCATGAATAAGGTACAAGTTATAAACAAGCATTTAACTTTAACCTATCCTTGTGTAAATTGTTTTTTAAAAGCAAACTAAGAAATTATGATAGATATAAAGCATAGTGACTAAGAAAAAAGAGTGACTGGCTGGAAATGACATCATATTAGAGTGGCCAAGGACACTGTGGAGTTTAGCCTGGAGGAGGAGTGTTTGCGGGAGATGGGCTCAGTTTATTGCTTTTGAATATTTGGAGGTTTGTGGAGAGAGAATCAGTGTGGTTCTGGAAGGCAGAATGGGACCAGTTTATGGGAGTATAAAGTGGAAGGTTTGGCTTCAGAATTTGAAAGGTCTACTTACTAAGAATTTCTCCAGATAGAATTTGACTGTCTTGTAAAATAAGACTATTTCTGTGGTTGGAGGTTTCAGCGGAAGCTAGTGACCTACTGTCAAGCCCTGCTCAGGTGTTTCTGTGTTTGAATGGTGGGGACGGGGAGTGGGGGTTAGACGCTCTTGAGCCCTGAGAAAACTTGCAGCTGCCTGTGGTTTTGTTGATCCCTGTAGCTCCATATCTTCCTATTTTTCATTTTATCTAAGTCATTATTCTCTCGGCATTCTTTCCTTCTCCCTCGGGTCTCCTAATTCCTCTCTACATGAGGTTTTAGTCAACAACTCTATTTTTCCAGCATTTAAGTCAATTCAACAGTATTTCATTAGGTTCCATATTTACTCTTTCTGTCATTAAAGAAAGTGAAAGTGAAGTCGCTCAGTTGTGTCCAACTCTTTGCGACCCCATGGACTGTAGCCCTCCAGGCACCTCTGTCCATGGGATTTTCCAGGCAAGAATACTGGAGTGGGTTGCCATTTCCTTCTCCAGGAGATCTTCCCAACCCAGGGATTGAACCCGGGTCTTCAGCATTAGTAGGCAGACGCTTTACCGGCTGAGCCACCAGGGAAGTTGGACACTGTCAATCCACCTCCTTCCTTCTCCCAGTATTTACTGAATTTATTTATTCATCTTTTGTTAAACACATAGTTATATATTAGGAAGATGATGGGAAATTAACTTAGAATAAATAACTATTGGGCATTTTCTACCTGCCAGTGATATTTTGGGTACTGGGGGTACAGCACTGAACAAAGTTAGCAAAAGATTCTTGCTCTCATGGAGTTTATATTCTTGGAAGAAGACAGAAAGCAAGCTAATAATAAGTGTATTTGGTAGATAGTAATAAGTGTTATATGTGAAGGATAGTTTATATGGAGGATATGTAAACTGTATATGTAGGATAGTTGGTTTTTTTTTAATATATAAAATGCACAGGAAAGTCCTTTCTGATTAGATGACATTTAAGCAAAGATGGGGGCTTCCCTGATAGCTCAGCTGGTAAAGAATTTGCTTGCAATGCAGGAGACCCCCATTTGATTCCTGGGTTGGGAAGATCCCTGGAGAAATGATACGCTATCTGCTTCAGTATTCTTGGGCTTGCCTGCTGGCTCAGATGGTAAAAGAATCTGACTGCCACGTAGGAGACCTGGATTCAATCTCTGGGTTGGGAAGATCTCCCGAAGGAGGAGGACATGGCAACCCATTCCAGTATTCCTGTCTGGAGAATCCCCATGGACAGAGGAGCGTGGCGGGCTACAGTCCATGGGGTTGCAAAGAGTTGGACACGACTGAGTAACTAAGCACAGGACAGTACAAGCAAAAATCTGAAGGAAGTAAAAGAACAGTGTAAGAATATTCCATATGCAGAGAACAGTGAGGGCAAAGTTTTTAGTTGGCATGTGCTTGGCTTGTTCCAGGAATTCCAAGGGGACCACCATGGTTGGAATAGGGTAATAAGAGAGAAACTGTGAAGGCAAATATGATACAACTTTTTGTTTATTTGCATAAATACTTCGGGGCACATGCCATGGGACTATGGGGCTTCCCTGGTAACTCAGCTGGTAAAGAATCTGCCTGCAATGCAGGAGACCCTGGCTCGATTCTAGGTCAGGAGGATCCCCTGGAGAAGGGATGGGCTACCCAGTCTAGTATTCTTGGGCTTCCCTAGTGGCTCAGAAGGTTAAGAAACTGCCTGCAATCTGGGAGACCTGGATTCGAAACCTGGGTTGGGAAGATCCCCTGGAAGAGGCCATGGCAACCCACTCCAGTATTCTTGCCTGGACTCCAGTATTCTTTACCATGGACAGAGGAGCCTGGTGGGCTACAGCCCACGGAGTTGCAGAGTCAGATGTGACTGAGGGAGTAAGCGCAGCACAGCACAGCACAGCACCGTGGGGCCACAGCACCTACATCAGTATCAGTCAGGAGAGCAAAAGACGTCTAAGCCACGGCCCTGCCTTTGATACCATCCTCCTTGTCTTCTCAGCTCTGTGACTTTTGGAGACTACAATAAGCATAACAAGGATGACAACAAATGCCCTTTTGAGAGTTTTCCTTGGTTACTGTTTTGAAGAATATAAAAATATACAAGACTGTTGCCTCAAGGAGTTCACAGTTTTTCAGAGGAGGAGACAGGGAAAGACGTACAGAAATTAAAATTTCAGAATGACAAAGGAATGGCAGTGATGTAAAACAGAGAAAGTTCCTTTTTCCTAAGAGAAAGATTTGTTAAATTAATCTGTCACGAGTTGAAAATGACAGTCTATCAGTGACTGCTCTCACCATCTATCAGTGGTAAATGCTTTTCTTGTAGAGCATCACGTTGTCTATCTCTGTAACTGTGCTAATAGAAAGTTTGTAAATGGGGGAGCATCTGTGTTGTACAGCACTAACTGGAAGATGATTTGACCTCTAAGTGCAAAGAGTTCCTGTGATTTGAGAAGTGGGAACAAAAAGAATATTGTTAACACTTATTGAGCTGTTGCTGTGTGCTAGATCCAATTCTAGGTGTTTTCATATATTAACTCATTTCACTCCTATAACTCGAAGAGATACTATTACTACCCTATTTTACAGGCGTGAGGGTGGGAGTCAATAACTTTCCCTAAATCTTTTAACTGGCAAGTGGGAAACCAGAATTCTCCAAAATAGTCCATGCTCTACAGAGGTCATGTTCCAAACTATTATTTGTGCTTCAACAACTTTTAAAAAAAATTTTGAACAAATAAATCTGAACTTATTTTCAAAGAGCTTGCAAGTATATGAAGGGTTGGATGAAATAGCGGTAATGTGAGGCAGGAGGCAGATGCCCCCTCCACACCCAGCGTAAAGCAACTGGAGATTCATTCCCTATTGACCGAAACTCCAGAATGAAAATAGCAGGACAGTCAAAAGGCGGGAGGCTGGGCCCTACTCAGACCACATATTTCTCTAAGTCAAGAGATCTCTCTGACCTCACGTGCACAGAACACGCTCACTGGAAGTCAAAGGGAAGTTATGTCAAGGGATGTTCTCTACCCATACACCTTTTTAGTAAAATCCCTCTTTGCTAAGAGATGCATGCACACACATGGGAAGATCCTGAGATATACCAGATATGGACTGTGAACCAGGGAAATCAGAATGACTGGCCAAAGGAAACCCAAAAGAAGTACTCCATAAAAGTAATTTAAGCTGCCACGAGGTCGTGAGTCAGCTGCTCTCTCTCCTTCAGCCCGTCCACCTGCCTGTCCACACATACAGTACTCTTTTCCTCTAAATAAATGCTTTGTTTCACTACTTTCCGTCTTCTTGGAAATTCTTTTTTGCAGAAGCTGAAGGCCCAGAGCCCTTGTCACTGACCACCGATCTAGGGGCTAGGATCTGGTGCTTCACGGCTGCATCCCGGCCCCAGGCTCTGGCTGGGAGCCCAGGCCCTACTCCAGGGTATTGCAGGATGAGGCCCCCTGAGATAAGTAGGTGTTGAAAATCTAACCTTTCATTTCTTACCTTTGGGATGGCAGCTCTATGCTGAAGCAGCTATAAAAGTACCCCAGATACGTGGCTTAAGACTTTATTTGTGTGGTCACAGTTCTTATCTCTTTCAGTCTGGGCATCTTTAGGTCTGAATAGCTTGATTTCTGGATATGAAGCATTCATTACACTGGCATGTTCTGGAAGAAATTCCTGTTCTTTAGTCCTAGCATAGCCAAAGTGTTCTGTTGGCTATGATGTTTTCCCTGGTATGGGGGCTCCTCAAACAGCTCCTGTAATGGTTGGTTTATAAAAATGAGGTGGTCTTTGGGAAGAGATGAGCTCTGCCATTTAATAGCTGAGTGACCTCTGGCAAGTTATTCTCGGTCTTTGTAGCACAGTTTCCTCAGCTGTAAATGAGGATAATAATACACTGGTTTATTAAGTGAATTGATATTTTTAAAGCAGTTCACAATGCATAATAAACACTAATTAAAAATGCTATTTATCATGTTCCTAATTCAAACAATCATGTATCTTCTCCTAGCCAAACTGTCTTATCAGAACCGTATAGCTAAATGTGTTCAGAATAGCACGTTCACAGATTTTAAATCATTTGATCTTTACAAGACCCTCTTAGATGAGTAAGGAGAGTTCGTGGTGATTAGGTAAGTTGTCCCCTGGTTGCTTACCTAAAGGTGGGTTAAAGGTGAGCTAAAGCGAGGACTTGAATGTACAGCTCTAGACACCTTCTGCTGACTTCTCTTCCATCATTCTACACTAGTTTTCAGGGGTTCTATACATTTGTGGTCCTATCCACCACAAATGGATGGAACCATTATTATATGCTTTGGGGTGCGATTAAGTGATGGATCATGCCTTATGTATCAGCACACCTAGTCTAATAGGTCTTCTTTTTCTATACTTTTTGTTTTCCTCCAAATGGTATACTTTTAAATTGTGTTTTGGTCACAAAAAATGCGGGTTAAAAATAAAACATAAGGAGAGACAGACAGAATTGTGAACAACCAGTTACTTTTATTCTGATCAGTGAAAACAGTGCCACCTAGTGGAGTTTCTCTAGACAGCTCTGCACCAAGAGAAAAAGTGGAAATAATGGAAAACAATGAAAGGGGACATGTAATCACGGAGTCTGTTTACCACCTTAGAATCTCTAGTGTACTTTTAACCACCTATCAGTGGAATATTATACTGGAATGTAAGCACAATAATTTTTCTCTTCTGTTCACTACTGTATCCCCAAATCCAGAACAGTCCATCACACATCACAACTCAGTATTCATTAAATGAATTAATTAATGAATTGACTTCTCATTTTTACATTAAAAATATTATTTGTATATTCCCTTTAGCTGGACAATTTTCTATAATTCATATACAAAAACAAGATTGAAAGTCTTATTTGTACTTTAGAATTTTGAATTCTATATCCAATTACACAGTCACTTTGCTAATATCTAAACTTAAAGCATGTTTTTCAAAAAAAAACTAAAATAGGGCTTGTGGATATGACTAGTTCATTAAATTTGCTTGGGAAATGGCAAGTCAGTCAGTAGAAAAGGGGAAAGCTCATGAGCAAAGTAATCAAGTACAGAGGAGTCCATTTAAAGAACGAAAGCTCAAGGAAAATCATTCTTTAAAATCACAATTTTATTTTAAAATTGAGTAGTTACTAAAGTGATTCAAAATTCAGAAAGTGCAAAAAATGTGAAAATTCTCCCTCCCTGTCTCTGTCTTCCAGTTTCCCAACTCCCTTACCTGGAAACCACTGGTGTTGTTTTCCCACGGTCTTCTCTGAGTAGTCTTAGATATTTGCAACTGAATGCTCCCATCTATAAGATTGTGCCTCATATTATAAAACTACTAGACAACTTAAACCTGTTATTATAAAGAACAAAATTTGATGGAAAACTTAGTTACTTAGTCATCTTAACTTTCATAATATGCTTTTAATTGTTAAAAATAGCAGTGTTTCCCACTGGAAAAAATTCCTTTAGGTACTCCCTGAATTATGTTGCAATAGGAGTTCTTAGTTTTGTCAATTTCTTAAGTTCGTTGTCACAATAAATTTATACTTGCATGTAAGTTATTTACACAGATACTCTGTATGTTGTTTGACAGTTTTACCAGGTTGTTGTAAATGTCCACCAAACACTTCATGTTTCCAGTGCCTTGGTAATTTGCTGCAATCATAGCAGCAGGAAGGAGAAACACAGTTACATGCATTTTACCTTATCAAATGTTAGTTGCCTGTTAACCTGGCCAGGTTTTTCCCTAATTTCTTTATTTTCTTATTAAGAAACCAGTGAAGAAGTAAGATACATATTCATTTGAAAAGTCATTCTTAAATATGCCTATAAACCTAAAACTATGCTAAAGACTAAAAATCACCTAGTATTTATGTAGACCATTTGTAGTATAAATTCTACCTAGGGACACGTAAATAAAAGAAACTAGAGACATTTTAAAACTTGGCTCTATTTGAACACACACACGAGGAATGTCTAATTACTTAAAAAAAACCTTACTGACACCAGATCACTTTCAGTCTTTGGATAATGAGAAGTGATATCATGAGCTTTTTAAGACTCTTCCAAATGCTGGAGGCATGTGCAGAAAACCTGGGTACCTTTTATGCAGTGGGGTTCAGACTGTCTGACACACGGTCAGTTGGATAACTGTTGTGGGACTTCATTTAACCCAACAGCCTCTGAATCATACCTGCAATGCCAGCTCAGTATTTGTATTTTGAATAAAGAACCCAAAGTAAAGGAATCTATTGAGAATCTTTGAACTTTTTTTTTTTTCTGGTTTGTTTTTGGCTCGGGAAAGCAGCATTTTTAGTTCACAGAGCTTAAAGCACATTGATTTGTCCCTGACCCATCCGTCTGTCTTGGTGAAAGCGTAGCCAAACAAGGATTCTTGTGTCAAGCTGTAAGATTTATTTGTGAACTGGAGCACAGATTTTAATGCTTGATTTTCCATTAAGAACTTAAGAACAGCGGGTGAGAGGGACAGATACTTTCAACCCACCATATTGCTGTAGATAATATTTTGGTGTCTTAAAGGTTGAGAAAACATACTGAAACTCTACTATCAGAGGAGTTTGACTATTTTGCCATGAATGTATTAAAAGCATCTTTAAGATATTTATGGACTTCCCTGATGGCTCAGATGGTAAAGTGTCTGCCTATAATGCAGGAGACCCGGGTTCAATCCCTGGGTCGGGAAGATCTCCTGGAGAAGGAAATGGCAACCCACTTCAGTATTCTTGCCTGGAGAATCCCATGGACGGAGATATCTGGCGGGCTGTAGTTTATGGGATCACAAAGAGTCAGACACGACTGAGCGACTAACACTGAGATATTTGTATTCTCCATTTACGTAATATGTACTAAAATTATATGGCAGAGGAATAGTTAATAATAAGGGGAAATGTTCATGCTACTTTGTTGAGTAAATAGAACATATTAAAGCATATTAGAAAAGAATATAAACTGTGTTATCTAATCTGATTAAAAAGAAAAACACATACATGCACAGAAAAAAACTGAAAAGCTGTATATCAGAACTTTGATAGATAACGTCTCTGTGCCTCAGTTTCTTCAGTTTAACAGTGAGATTAATGACAGGACTTATTTCATGGGGTTGTTATAAAGATTAAATAAAATAATAGTTATAAAATGCTTAGAATAGTGTCTCCTATAAATGTTATCTATTATTATTGTCATCTTTGTTTCTATGAATAGTGATTTATAGATTGTTATGTAGATTTCTTTTCTTTTTTTCCTTACTTTACTTTTTAATTTTCCTATAGTCAATATATTAATTTTATGATTGTTATTTATTTATTATTTAGGGACTTCCCTGGTGCTCCAGTGGTTAAGACTTGGCCTTCTAATGCAAGGGGTGTGGTTCAGTCCCTGTTCAGGGAGCTTAGATCCCTCATGCCTCAAGGCCAAAAAACCAAAACATGAAGCAGAAACAATATTGCAACAAAGTCAATAAAGACTTTAAAAATGGTCCATATCAAGAAAAATCTTAAAAATATATATATTATCTATTTCTAGAAATTTTTGTGGTTCCCAAATGCTGTCATCCAAAATGTAGTGAGGTAGATAGGCTCTCAGCCTCCTCCTTTGCCGCCTGTACTGATGCTGTAGTTCATGATCTGTTTCAGGTCTGTTGTCAGCAAGCTGTACACTCTCACTGAGAGGGTGTGGGGACCTTGCTGCTTTTAGTCTCCTCTGTGTCTAATGCTCTTCCAGTTCCTAGCCTGTGCTTAGTCAAGATTTGTTGAATGAATGAAAGCTAAGGATATGTTCAAATGAATGTATAGCCATTTAGTCCTTTGTGCTCCGTCATTTAGTGATATTACTCCCACTTTATAGATGGGAAAACCAAGCTGACTCTCACAACAAGCAAGCAGTGGGGTCAGGATTTGAACCCAGGTCATGGTATTAAAGGGAGCTGTCTCTCATGAGAAAAATGAGGAAAAGTGATTAAAGCAATACTATTAAGGAAGTACACCAATAATATAAGACATTCTTGAAATATCTGTTGGTACTGAAAAAATAAAACTGGGAAGAACAGAAGAGAATGTGTGCATATTTAGCATGCTTTACAGATGGGTTTGCATATGTACACATACCACGTTCTTTCCTTATAATTTCCCAAGCAAAATCATTTCTATTTATGTCAACTTTAACTTTATATTTATTTGCTTATTTCTTTACATTACCTCAGATTCATAAGATAAAATTAAGAAAATGATGGTCTCCATTAATTTCTTACATGCTATCTCTCTTGGGGGAGGGAAGCTTTTAAAATTAACTGTAATCAAAGTATTAGCAACAAGACAAACTGCAAAATTGAACCTAATTTTACTTGCCCAGACATGTAAATAATTAAACTTGATAACCATTTAGAGAAAGATGTATTCATTTGACTTTGGCTGTGCTGGGCCTTTGTTGCTGAGCGGTCTTTTCTCCGGTCGGTTAGAGCGGGGTCTAGTCTGTAGCTGTGGTGTGCTGGCTTCTCCTGCACTGGCCTGTCTTGCCGTGGAGCCCAGACTCCAGGGCCTGCGGGCTTCCTTAGCTGTGGTGCATGAGCTTAGTTGCATGGTGGCATGTGGGATCTTCCTGGACCAGGGAACAAACCTGTGTCTCCTTCATTGACAGGCAAATTCTTTACCACTGAGCCACCAGGAGAGCCCAAAACATAGTAACCATTTTGCAGCTCTTAATCTTTTTTTCCTTTCTCTAGACTTCTGTGAACAGGGAGATGGCCGAGTCTAAGTCTCATATTCATTGCGCTGTGTGCTCAGTCATGTCTGACTCTTGGCCAGCCCACAGACTGTAGCCCACCAGGCTCCTCTGTCCATGGGATTTTCCAGACAAGAATACAGGAGTGGGTTGCCATTTCCTTCTCCAGGGGATCTTCCCTACCCAGGAATTGAACCTGCCTCTCTTGCGTCTCCTGTATTGGCAGGCAGATTCTTTACCACTAGTGCCACCTGGGAAGCCTAAGTCTCATGATAAACCCTTAAGTCTGAGTTCAGATTGGGGCTCAGTGGGTGGCTAAGTCTTCTTATCCTAGATGCTAGATGCTGATGTCTCAAATGTACAGCTTCAAAGGAAAGTGTATCCTCTGTGAAAACTCTCTCATTATAAAGAGAGCATCTCTCTGTCTTTCCCTGCTTCCTTCTTCCTTCTGTTGGAGAAAATTAGAGGTTATCTGGAGAACCAGATTCCTGTTAGTCCCCTTTCTGTTTATTTTCACTTGTGATCATTATGCCCTTGACTAGAAGTCATATGATCTGAATTCTAGTCCTGGGTTTGATTTCTGTAGGATTCTGTCTTCTCAATAATGGCGTTAGGCATCTGGAGATCCTTTCAGCTCTTCTAATTTTATTGTATATCAAAGGGGTGTGTGTGTGTGTATACAATAACGTCAAGATTAATGACATTTTACAAAAATAATAGTAAAGTGGAGCCTATAATAATTTTTTTCTGTCTTCTCCTCTACCTCATTTTGCTATAAACATTTAGAAGATGGAATTGGGGCTGTGGAAAGAGATGATTACTCAGAGAATATAATTTAATTCGTTTTCTGGTATTCTTGGGTAATATTTTTTAATTAGGAAGGCAGAGTTGGCATTCAGTAACAAGCTTTATGGATTCAAATCTAATTTGTATGTCCAATGTAATTTAGATGACTTCAGACTACTTATGTGAAATGAGAATGGATTTTGGTAGCCCTTCATTAGAGAAGTCTAGGTTTTGTTTGCAGAATTTTCAGTCCATTGAACTAATATTTAGATTTAATGAGAACTAGGGAAAACATGCATCAGGGTTATCTACATAGAAATCAGCTTTTAAACCCACTTTCCGTCCTGGACAAGCCTTTCGCTTATTGTTCTGAGAGGGCTTGGGCTTGGATGAATCTGTTTGTTATAGCCTGTTCCTAATTGACAAGATGATAATATATTGTATTAGCTGCTTTGTCTATTTGTCTGCCATAATCTTACCCTCAGACTACTGTATAAGTATTTCCATTTCCAGTTAATAAATGGGCAGTGACTTTTGCAGTTGATAGACCTACCAAGCATAGTATTTTCTTTAACTTGGGTAAACAAAATCATGGGCTAGTTTGGAATTTTTCCAAAGATGTAAACATTCTACCTCTTTGTGATAGGATGATGGGAAATTATTATTATGAATAAATACATTTAGTGAGTGATGTCGCACATAAAAGGTACCCTTAACTTTATAGACTTAAATTAGGGCCTTAGAGACTCTAATTTTCTCTTTTATATTAATTTCCTCCATTGTCGATGGTATAAATGGGTGAATTCCTGAGGTCTGATGAGCCAGGTAGTTGCTCGCACATGGCAGTTGGGAAGTGATTCCAAGGTTAAGGTGCAACATAGAACAAGAAAGGAAATGACAGCTTGTTTTCAGCAGAGAGAGCTGAGGCAGATAGCGTAGAATGAAAATGCGGCCTGTAGAGGACATTAGAGGGAAAGAGAGGTAGCACAGCCATCAGTGGACTGGTGAGGATGACCCCTCACCTTTGAGGAAGAATAAGATTTAGTGTAAGTATTTCTCCTTCTCATGGCTGATTACCGTTTAGGAAAAAGCAACTTATTGGAAAAGTCAATGCTACAGTGAAAGCTAACATTCTTAGACCAAGGATGTGATAGCCAAGGTTTTAGACAAGTTATTACATAACAATGAACCAGCTGTGTACCAGTCAAAATGGACAGGGTTATACTGAAGTAACAAATGATGACAAAACTTAGCGATTTGCAACTGCAGAGATTTAGCTCTTGCTTTTAGCACACGTGCATCTTGGATTGGTGGAGCCTCTGCCTCGCATCGCCCTCATTCAAGGCACAGGCTCATAGAGCTTCCCCCATCTGCGGTGTCACCGTGGGCTGTGGTAGCAGGTGACATGGGCACTGACTGAGAGGCTTCTCAGAGTGAAGGAACGTTACTTCTCCTCATACTTCTTTGGCTACACCAAGTGCAGGAAAAGGACAGATCCACCTTGGGCCCCGAGGAGGAGAACCAAAAAATACCAAGCTTAACTGAAAAGAGCAAAGTTTATTTCCAATTACTATTTAGTATCAAGATTCAAGGAAAAATAGACATAGTGACTAATCACAAAAAATTATTTAATAAATCCCTGAGTCAAGGCTGGGCTTCCCTTGTAGCTCAGTCAGTAAAGAATCTGCCTGCAGTGCAGGAGACACGGGTTTGATCCTTGGGTTGGGAAGATCCCCTGGAGAAGGAAATGACAACCCACTCCAGTATCCTTGCCTGGAAAATCTCATGGACAGAGGAGCCTGGTGGGCTGCAGTCCATGGGGTCGTAAAGAGTCGGGCATGACTGAGTGACTGACACTTACTTACTCGAGTCAAGGCTACTATTTCTTATCGGTAACCGCATGGCCGTCACTTTGAGAAGTGTACCTGGGAATGCCTCCATGGACAACAGACCAAGGAACCCTAGTTTACGAAACTCAAGTTTTGTTTTCTGAAACTCTTAATTTCAAATTATCACTAAGGAAACGTTTGTTTCTTTGGGAAAGGGGTATAATAATTCAGCATGAGTACAATAGCGGACACAGGACTGAACTCCCACCTGCAAGCCCCAGCCTCAGGAATTCAGATCAACGGGCTCTCTTTGAGAGATACAAGGCTGTATCCTATCGTGCTTATAATAAGTGATGGTGGTACTGTGATGCCTGTTTTGTGGACATGGAGCCCAGGCTGTAAGACGCCGAGTGGCACGGAACTTTGCCTGAATGGCTTCGAAGCACATGTGTTCAGCCACATACTCTGCTAGCTGGCAGCAAGCCCGCCTGGCTGCCGGGGCCATGGGGAGTCAGGAGACAGGGCTGGTATAGCCGGATCAGCTGGACTCCCTGGGGGGAGAGTGACTGATCTTGGCACTCGAGTAGTTGCGCTCATAACCTTACCAGAATAAAGTGTTTTTAAATTAGTGATTTCCTAGACTTCTGCTATAGAAGCCCAGTTATTATTGTTGTTTGCCCTGGGCCTGGGAGAAAGGCTTTGTCTGAGGCTGGGAGCCAGGGATCTCCCAGAAGATGGAGACCAGAGCCCTTCCTGGAAAGGAGCCCTTGCCCAGCAGAGCTAGCTTCCTAATGTTTGGATGTGGTGGGGCTGAGGGCGAGGTGGGCTTTTAGGAGTCGGAGCTCTGGGGAAATGAACAGGCTGACTGGTACCCTAAGTGCTGGCAAAGTGAGAACAGGGTGTAAATGGCAGAGGCTGTGAGGGTTCTTGTAAATTGAGGACTGTCTATAATTTGATTAAGGCACAGTCAGCTAATGGACCTTTAAAGGGGTGCTTAAAGCAAACCAAGCGAGGAAGATAGCACTCAGGGAGAATTACAAGGCAAATAGGGTGAAATTGTCAGTCAACCAGATGTGGCTATCTATTATTCACCATTTCTAACTTAGAAATAAATGAGGTCTGTATCATATATATTGTTGTTGCTGTTTAGTCGCTAAGTCGTGTCCAATTCCATGACCTCAAGGACTCTAGCGCACCAGGCTTCTCTGTCCCTGGAACTTCCCAGGCAAGAATACTGGAGTGGGTAGCCATTCCCTTCTCCAGTGGATCTTCCCGACCCAGGGATGGAACCACATCTCTCGCATTGGCAGACAGAGTCTTGACCACTGAGCTATCAGGGAAGCCCTATATTGTCTATATATATATACACCAGGAACAATATCAGTCCAACTAATTTTGGTATTTGCAATAGTAAAAAAAAAAAATCTGCTTTTTCTTAAAACTACTCAACAATGCCAGGTTCAGTTCAGTTCAGTTGCTCAGTTATGTCTGTCTCTTTGCGATCCCATGGACTGCAGCAGTCCAGGCCTCCCTGTTTATCACCAACTCCTGGAGCCTACTCAAACTCATGTCCACTGAGTCGGTGATGCCATCCAACCCTCTCATCCTCTGTCGTCCCCTTGTCCTCCCGCCTTCAATCTTTCCCAGCATCAGGGTCTTTTCAAATGAGTCAGTTCTTCGCATCAGGTGGCCAAAGTACTGGAGCTATGCCAAATATAGCTTGTTTTATTGACTCCTCACAACAACCGTATGAGAGTTGTTGATTATGACTCCATTTTATAGGTAAACAGACTGAAACTTAAAGTAATTTTCTCTACAGTTATATAGCTAGACTAAGCTTCAAACATCTGCTTTTCTCTGAAATACACTTGTGTAGGTGATTATTTTCACTGGATCAATTCTACTTTTTTTTGTTTTTTTTTGTTTATTTTTATTTTTATTTATTTTTTATTTTTTTAAAATTTTTCCACTTTTATTTATTTTTTTAAATTT